>JANAVB010040207.1:0-34564 GCA_029216955.1 Iris pallida | reverse complement strand
GTTCTATTGAGTCATAATATCTAAATAGCCTAGTTTATATATAGAAATCTAGATTTGGGAGTCGGCATGATTATCGAGAAAAGAAACAAATTGATTAGTCATGATCACGATTTGATTCAATAAGTCAAAAGGAAGAATTGATTAAGGAAATCCGTCATTAGAAAAAATATAGCTAATAATACTTAGCCATAAATACTATTTTAGAAAGTATTTAGAATCAAATTATATTATATATATATATATATATATATATATATATATATATATATATTAAATAAAAGCCCAAAGAAGTTTACATGAATTCCAGCCCAATATCATTAGTTAAAAGCTAATTACCAATATCTATATAGGTCTGGCCCAAAACTAAAGCTTAATTAAATTATTTAATCAATGCAGGGCCCAAGGCCTACTTTAGAAAAATGTAGGGCTCATAAGCCCATTAAATACAAATAATATTAACTAAACATAATATTATTAATATACCAAGTATTATACATATATATATATATATATATATAATATATATATATTATAATATATCTATATTATACTCTTCCTATAAAATAAAAGCTAATTATATATACATATATAGGAAGAGAGAGAGAGACACGAATAGAGAGTTCATAGAATTGGAACACAAAAAGAGGGAGAGGAGGAAAAATGGCTCACCCAAAAGGAGGGCCGCAGGTGGCGAATAGGCCGACAGTAGTCCGGTGCGGTGGTCGAGGGCTCGGATCCGGCAGCTGGAGGACTCCGACGAGGAGGTACGAGGGCAAGTAGGATCTAAGCGCGGAGCAGGTAGAGTTCCAGCATACGAGGCGGCACCACGGACACGGCGGAGGATCGACATTGAGAAGGTTGGTGATGGAGTCTAGCCTCGGTGGCTTGGTTGAACAGGAGAGATGGATGGGAATTGGGAGTCGGTGGAGGTTACGGATCTGACCGTGGTTGGCGGTGGGCCAGGGAGAGGCAAGAAAGAGGGGATGGTGGCAGGAAATGGGTGGCAGAGCTTAGCTGGGGTAAAGTATAGATGGATGGTGGTGATTGGCTGGAACAGAGTTACAGAGTAGATATGGTGGTTATAAGAGGAGGAATGAGGATAGCGATGGTGTGGGCTTGTGCTAGCAGTACTGGTGGTGTTATAGTGATCTGGAAGTGCTGCTGGTTGGTGGCGGTGCCGGTGATGGTGTGGCTCAGGTTGGTGACAGAGGAGGTTGGCCAGTAGTGGTGGCACGGCTGGGCTGTACAGGGACTAAGGGTGGTGGTGCGGCTGTTGGGGAAGAATGTTGAGGGTGGAGGCAGAAAGACAGAGAGTGGTCGGAGTTGGCCTGCGGCACGATGGGGTAGGCTAGTCCGGTGGAGTGGCTTGGTTGATGTATTAGAATTTTGTAAAATATTGAAGAGTCCCAATATTTTTTAATAGGAAAGAATTGGAGTGCTCTCCAAGCGAAGATGGCAAAGATATAATTGTAATAGATCTAGGGGTAATAGTATAACCACTTAACTAACTAACTAACAATTAATTAACTAATACTAATACTAATTTAGATATTAAGGACAATTAAAATTAAAGCTTAGAAAAGGCCCACGATCCAAAGCTCAAGGCTTGGTAGGCTAAAATGGAATGGACTATCCCGCAATCCAAGTCCAAGCTTGGTAGGCTAAAAATATAAAATTGATTAAAATTATTAAGCCCAACACTTGAACTAATAGGTCCACTAATTAATTTTTAGGCAATTAGTAATAAATAAAGCTAATAAATATAATACATATGACATTAATAATTAACTATAAATAAATTTGGAAAAAAATTCTAAAAACTTCCACAATATTTTATAAATTCCAAAAATAATAACACAAATTTAGGTAGCTACAAATGATCCATTGCACGAACATATAACAAGAAAGGATTGTCCACATCTGGAGCCACCAATATTGGAGGATTTGTGAGATACTTCTTGATGTCGTCAATTCTTGTCGACATTTTTTACTCCAGACGAAAGATACCTTTTTTATGAGTTGAGTGAATGGTTGACAGCGTCTAGAAAGATTAGAGATAAACCTCTAGAAATATGCCAGTCTTCCTTGTTAGCTACGTAGCTCCTTGAGCTTCTTTGGAGGGTGCATCTCAAGGATAGCTTTGACTTTGTCTGGATAGAGGTGTATCCCTTTTGAAGTTATGACAAAACTGAGAAATTTACCATTGGAGACTCCCAGGAAAGACTTCGTCGGATTCATCTTGAGTTGGTATACACGCATCAGTTCGAACACTGTTATAAAGTCGTGAAGGTAATCGCCATTTGAATGACTTCTAACAGTAATGATGTCCACATAGCATTCCACTATTTTACACAAAAGTTTGCAAAAAATTGTGCTCATAGAATGCGAGTATGTATCCTCAGCATTATTTAGACCAAATGGCATCACCTTATAGCAGTATACCCACAACTGTGTTTAGAATAATATGTGCTTCTCATCATTGGAAATATCTTGATTTAATTATAGCTTGAAAAACCATCCATAAAACACATACGTTCAAAGCCACATGTATTGTCAATCATGACATCTATTATTGGAATAGGGAATTCATCCTTGGGACTAGTTACATTAGATCTCGATAACCAATGCAGACTCGGATATTCCATTCTTTTTAACGACTGGAATAATATTAGCAATCCAGTCAGGATGTTGCTCTTCATGTAAGCCACTTGTTATGAGCTTTTTTACTTCAATTTTTAGCTTCCATGACGTTTGGGCACAACCGACATTGTTGTTGCTTTACTGGCTTAGGAAACGACGAATCTCCGAGATTAATTTGAACAACTTCATCTTCAGTAGATGGTTCTTGTTGCTCAAATCACAGTTCCTACTGAGACTCTAGCTTATGAGCCCAAGAATCAACTTCAAAAGGCTCCAATAATTAATCATCTTCTTCAATCTATTCTATGACACCATAATGACTGACAATGCATGCTTGAAAACTATCCCAATACTGGCATCTGAATCCTATGTTGAGGAATACGAGGAATAAGAGTGTGTCCCACTCTTTTCTCCATCTGAACATTCAGGAGCTGTTGGAGGGGTAACATAACCCAACCCACAATGATTGCGATGATAATAATCTTTGGGTTTGCCTTCCGGAGCAAAGTGACGTATTGGCAAGCGTCGACCTTTGCCGAAGATGAAGCATCTTTAACTTTTTAGGTCATATCCCATCTTCTGGGTAATGTTCTTAGTTGATGATTATAGCGGTAGAACTGAATTTTACCACCAACGGGTTCAGGATCTTCAATAAGGGACTTCTTGAGGGCTTCAGCTCTGCCAAAGATGATTGGCTTATCGTCTTTTCTCCTGCCGGGACCTCGAAGTAAAAATCCTCGTAAGGAAGACAAGTAGCGCTACATTGGAAAGAAGAGGATATAGGCATACATAGTTTTGTACCTCTATGAGTGAACATAGAGTATTTATAGGCATCTGACTAGACTTAGAGACACAAGAATAATCAAAAGATAAATCTCTTTCATAGGTATATATAAATCTCCTCGTTGGGGATAACATTCTCAGGGAGACTGATACATGAAGGTTTATTTACAAATTTTGCTCTAGCCACCATAGCGGCACGAGTCAGATCAATAACAAAAGGAGATTCAGAGCAGTTAGCACGACGGAGGTCGATCACCAAGGGTTTTGTTTTCTTAGCTGATATAAGGTCTATCACTAAGGTGGAGCAGATTTTGCTTTACTAGCGGATTTATAAAGATTGATGACAAGAGGTTCACTACCTCCTGGACGATCCCTGATGGTGGGCAATTGACTCTGCTTTTGCCAACAATCTGGGAAGATTGATTACCAATGGCTCCCTAACAATCTTTTTGATATGACCCTTTAAGTGTTAACCAAAGGTCTTTCATCAGCTTGTGCTGAATCATCTTACTTCATCATCAGCATGGTTGCCTTTGTCTTCATTGACCTCTGATAAAGACACTTCTCAAAGGAATAATTGATCCAATGGTTTGTAAAAAATTGAATCACAGTATTATGCTTCGATTCCCTTGAATGGATCAATGTCTGCAAATTCAGTGTAGACTACCCTGGCCATCTGCATATTTGAAATATTGATGTAAGGTAGATGGCACGATGAAGTTTTTATGTATCCAAGGTCACCCCCGCAAGATATTATAGGATACATTAGTATCAATGATATAGCATGTCACCTCTGTCCGAAGATTACCAATCTAACACTTGAGGCAGATCTTCTCCAGAGGCTTGCTTCAACCAGTATTGAAGCTCGTGATTGCTTTGTTTTGATGACAGGTTATGCATTGGAACCCCAAGAAGTTGAAGCAGACTTCGAGGATGATGCTAAGAGATGAACCAGGATCGATATGTATTAAGTCCACTTTAATAGCCCCAACATCCCAGTATAATACAGAGGTCTATTATGCCGATTGTTTTCAATAACATATCTTCCTGGGAGAAGGTAATGTTTGGAATCTTCTGTTACTGTAGCAATGAGGGCAGGTTGCAGAATCGTCAACAGGTTCCGAAATATGGGCCAGGTATGAGTCGGTATATTGTAATGCCTCACTCAATGCATCTCGTGTCCCATTGGATAGAAGAAGTAGCTTGAAGAGAGATTACCGGGCTGGGGTAATAGCAAGCTGAGCTAATATGTCGAAGTTTTAAAGTTTGTCGAGTCCTTTAGAAGTTTGCTTCTTAGGGACTTATTAAAACTAACCTCTTTTATGTCACTTTATCCACCGTTGTAGACTTCGATGGACCTACTTCAAGAGCCACTTGAGCAGTAGGTAGAAAGAGAAAGGAGCAGCAGGAGAGGAGTATCTTCCTATTCTTGATTATAGGCCCGTAAATATGCTTTTCAGGACCTAGTTTCCCCAGTCAAGGTTTCGCTGGCCATGTTTTATGACTTGATATTCCTCATCTTCTATTGAGGCTTCGGAGTAGAGAAGTAGCCTTCGGATACATATCTTGAAGGATATTAGGATGGATCCACATCACCTTACCACGTTAAGTAGTGAGAGCAACAAACCCTGTTGTTTGACCATGGGCTGGTGGAACGTTGACGACTTTCATCGTTGCCCTCGGTATTAGGACAACACCATCATAAACTTTCATTGAATGGAAGTCTTCAAAATGCAACGAGACCAGGTTTACAGTAACCTGCTTCTCATTAGTGTGTAGTATAATTGCTTGAGAGTCGAACAGCCGCTGGATCTTATTCTTCAATATGTAGCAATCCTTGGTGTGGTGATGAACATATTAGTGGTAGTGGCAGTACTTGGGATCACTAGTTCTGCCCACTTCGCCTGTCCTATGGGGGTCAGATAGCTTCAGCTTGTTACTCTTCAAGAGAACATGTAACATGTAATGCTCACAAAGAGTATGGTTTAGGCTTCGGAGCAGCTGGAGCCTTCTGCTTAGACTGAGAAGAAGCCTTTTGAAATATCCATAGTGAAAGATTCTTTCCTTTGCTTTTCCCGGAACTATTGTATTTTTTGATATTTACCCTTTTCGTCGGGTGCTTTAAGTTTGATCAGCTGCAAGTCTTCAACAAACTTTTCTTCCTTTTGTGAACCGACAATAAAAGTTGGCCAGTCATCATAGGCTCCAGATCCCAAGAAGAATCTGACAGCAGGCAAAAATTTATGCCGATAGCTTGTTATTTTATTTTATTGAAATAAGTTTGGACATAGAGACATCACAGTCACCCTCATGGAACTTGGTTAGAAACAGCTTATCCAAGTCCTTGAAGCTTTTAATGCAGTCTTTGGATAGGATGTAAAGCTATTCGAAGGTGCCTTCCTTCAATTACGATTAATAACTTCGACAAAAGCACATCATTCTTCATTATGTACACCGTCTGTGAATAGAAGTATGTTAGGTGCTGTCGAGGTGACTGTGATCTGTCATATGGGATCAAAGACTGAGGCTTATATTTTGGAGACAAACTATGTTGTCCGACTCTGGAGGATAAGGTTGAGATACCTCTAGTTGTTGTAACTCCTCTTTATAACTCATTAAATCTAAATGAGCATTAATAGCCCGAATAGCTTCATAAGTATCAACTACTTACTGAGAAATAGTCGATTGAGTGACAGTTGGCTATACCTGTTGCATCACTGGCATGGATATGCTTCCAACAATGAGGAACACGTTCCATTTGAAGTTGGCCAACTTGCATCTTGGGCAATAGGTGTTGTTGTAATAGTTTAGGGTTGGACCATGGTCGCTTGCATGTTTATCATCGCTTGTTGCATCATTTTACTCATCCCTTACATCATGTTTTCAAAGGTTTCTAAATCGTTGTCGGTCCTTCTTTATTACCGGTTACATAAGCAAAAGTTATATGCGGACTGCCGGATGGAGAGTATATGCAACCAAACTTTACTAGAATCGGTGCTACTTGGTGCTGACGTTTGAGGTGCACTGCCTTCAGGTGAATTAGAAATGTTGTCCTCTGAGTCTCGAGGTACACTGTCCTCAGCTTGAGATGTACTATCCTCAAAGACGGGAATATTACTATCCCGGTCAATGGAATACTAATATCCTCCTCAAGTATAAGGGGAATACTACCCCGTGGGTGTGCTATATCATCTTTGGAAGAAGGCATGGACCAGGAACGAGTCATTTGGTAGATTCCTTCTTGTGAAGAGGTTCATTGACCTCCATTGGATGAAGAAGATGAAACTCGATTATCCCTTTGGCTCGATGTTGTATAAATCGAGGAAAAAGGTATTTCCTTCTCATTATCGAGCGATTGCGTTCCAAGATACTGTTGATCAGGCATTTTTGTTTACACCCTGGAATACAAACTGTCTTGTTGGTTCATCTGCTGCTTTTGCATAGCAACAATTAATAGTGATCTTTGTACAGTGGTGATTTTGATGTAACACTTATGTGATAGAAGAAAGTTCCTTTGATTTGCACTTGCAATGAATTATGTCACATAAATTATTTGAAGGGATATTGGCCTCCATACCCATATTATGCACATAGACTGGGTCAGCGCATGGGTTTGTTGGTATCATTTGAACTTATTGACCTATTTTATATGCATGGGACTTAAGTCATGAGTAAATTTAGAAGGTAGACCCATTTTTCGTACATTGGGAAGCAATATACATGGATCCACTGCAAGTGAATGAGAGGCACATAGTACCCTGGGGCACATAGACTCCATCATGTAAAGCTTGCCATCTTTTAAGTACATGAGTATGGAAGGCGCATGATCTTGCACATTTAATTTATGTACCTTTAATCTCTTGGCAGGAGTAGCACCACAGATAATCTCCTTTTGACGCATAAAAGCAATTGGAAAGGAGATTATATTGAAGACAGAATCTTTCGTCTACTTCATGCGCTGGGAAGAGTTCTTAACACTCAAGTCTGTGGCATCATAGTATTTTTTCTACCAAGACTCGAGTGCAAAACACTCTGTTTCCCAGACTTGACGCGAGAGTTGTCAGCTTGCATATATACAGAGCCTTGTTTAGATGCATGAACATTGCTATTCGTCGAGGAAGCAATTTTCTCTCCATGCCTAATGAAAGACTTGTTAATTGATATGCTGGAAGAAGCACGAGTAGGCACATTGACACCCTTATTTGCCACCATTGTGGTTGACTCCTTGGCAGCAGCAGTAGCCTTTATTGGGCTATGTGCCACTAGAACTTCTTTCTGGCTATCTACGGCAGAGCATTCCACTTGTCATCAACAATATTGGGAAGAGCATTGGAGAGAATGGTGCGATCCTTCAGGAGCCAAACCTTGCGATATCGCTTGGCCTTCCGCACCCTAGCAGCGGGGGCAGAATTACTTCCGAAGAGCATCTTCTCATAGGCTTATTGGTCGAATTGCACAACTAACATATTTTAAACAGAACCAATCTTCATGACGTCGGATTGCACCACCACTTTCTCATCGGTGAAGAAAGTCGTCCCCGTAGAGTCATCATTTTTGTTCCGATACAAAAGTGTTACGCCATTAAAATCACAAAAAGAAGGGATACAAAAGAAATCATTATAAAATTCTAAGTACAAACTGATTCTTGGGATTTGGGCGAAGGAAGTTAAATTTGCGTCGACTTCTTTACTCCATTGACGATCCGATGTGAAGATTACAAAGGTCCGCTAACTCCCGCCCTAATAGAAATTAGGGAGCAAGTAGGCTATGTATATGTCTGTTTGTATGTGTAAGGAACATATTGTCCCTCTATTTATAGCATTTTAACAATAAAAATGGCTATATGCACATAGACATAATATGATGTTTTCTGATGCAGAGACACGTTGGCTGAAGTTGGCACATAGTCACTGACGTTAGTGGGGAATGAAAATATACATGGATCATGCATGAACTGCCATGTGACTTCAGTTTTCTGAGACGTGCCACACAAAACATTGTCATGCACATGAACTTAGTGGAGAATAGTTATACACCTCATTATTGTTGGTACATAGCATTCTCTACTGCATATTGCAGTTCTGATGTCGCATAGTATGCCTTACCATATGGAAATATTACTTTACAGCTGTAAAGTGTAATTAATGCACTATCTTTCTCGCAACCGAGGTTTGCATACTGCATAATATGATTTGTCTTTAAGAAAATGTTAGAATTATGTATATGACTATTGAATGCATGCGTTTACTGATTCTACTCCACTGTATCAAAATTCACTTTTTTATTAGAAGGATGACATATAAGGTTCAAAAGGAAAGCAATACTTTTTCTGCATAAGGTGACTATGCGTTGATGGTTATGCGCTATAATTTTCATGCTTCTACAGCTCCAGGCGAAGATATCAATATACTCTTTTATGAGTTGTCTAAGTGATTGTCTGTCGTCATCAGAAAGACTTTTGCTAATGAATATTGACTTTGGAGAAGACTGATCTCCTATATAAACCTGGATGATATCGTCCTCTGTAGGTTATTCACGCTATTCGAACCATAACTACCATTGTGACTACATCTGTTATGCCCATGGATTAATTTCACATGGTTCCAATGATTGGTCACCTTCGTCAATTGAGTCGGCTGACACCATGTTGACAAAAGAGCATGCTTGAATACTTCACCTATGCTTCCACGAATCCCAACATGATATTCAAAAGAATGGGAAAGTGTTTTATCCTCCGACTCTAATTTTCAGGAGTTGTCGGAGGAGTGACATAACCTAAACTAGTACGCATTCGCTAGTAGAAGGTTTCAGGTTTGCCTTTTGGAGATGAGAGGTGTATTGGCAGATGTCGGCCTTTTCCGTAGTTAAGACCTTTTTAAGCCTTCACGTTGTAACCCATCTTCTGAATAATGTTTTTGGCTGGTTGACTATAATGATAGAATTTCTTTTTTTTTTTGCTCTCCTCTTCTAAGTCATCTGTCTGCGTAATCCACTTGTTATTAGCTTTGCCAGAGAGTATCTGATGATCTCCATCCCATCTTGATGGGACCACAAAGCAAATATCTTCACCAGAACAATATGACATGCCTATTTGGAAGAGTGATGCCATAGGTATGGATAATGGATCGTAAGTACAAAGAGCGTCTAAGAACTCTATAACAAAAGAATCAACATTAGTGTAGTATGAAGGAGCATTATCTGAAGTACAAGATCTTCTCCTCCTCAACAAAATCAACAGTAGGTTCTGCTTTGATAACAGACTTAGTGAGATTAATGACTAAAGGCTGACTTTTTGGAGAGGGATGCTTATTGCGGCAAAGATTGATGACAAGCGGTGGCTTTTTTGCTTTGCTTTGGTGATGTTTATCACCATTGCCCCTTTTGTATCCTTCTCTCGACTTGATTTGTGAAGATTGATAACAAGAGGCTCCGGAGGATCTTTCGAGTGGTCGGCCCTTTGATTCGGATCGTGATGGGACCCCACTTGGAGTGCTTAGAGCCTCATCGTCGGCTTTATTAGCTTCTTCTTCTAGGAATTCTGATGTATAGAGAACAGAATCAAAATAGTATGCGTCGACACCCTTGAACGGGTTGATATGAGCAAACTCCGTCTTGACCTCTCTTTGGTTATCCACATATTTGAATCATTAGTGGAAGGTGGAAGGTACAATTTTTTGTTCTCGTGTATCCATTGACGTCCAAGAAGGACATTCTAAGATACCTTTAAGTCGATCACATAACATGTGACCTCAGTTCGAAGATCGTATTTCTAATATTTTAGGTGTATCTTCCCGAGGGGGCAACTCCTTCCAACATTGAAGCCTAAAATTGTCGTATTATTTGTTAACATATTGTGCACCGGAACCTTAAGAGCTCGCAGGAAACTCCTAGGGATAATGTTGAGTGAGAAAGTCGTACTTGTGTGTATCTGACTCACTTTACTAGAGCTGATGTAACTAGTATAGTACAATAGCATGTCATAACGATTATTTTCCAGTAGCATATCTTCTTGGGAGATGGTAATGTTGGGAATCTTCTAATCATAATAGCAATGAGGACATGCTACAGGTTGTTTGGCTGGCGTCTTGAGCTGGGTCAAGAATCAATTCGCGTGAGTCAATGCTTCATTCAGCACATCACGAGTTTCCTTCGAGAGGCGAAGTAACTCAAAGATAGAAAGTCGAGCGGTTGTATTGGCAAGCTGTGACAATATGTCGAAGTTATATGGTTTGTCAAGCCCTTGAGGTGGATTCTTCTTCAAAGACTTATCAAAATGCACTTCTTTTTATTTAGCTTTTTCTGCTGTTGTAGGCTTCAATGGACCTGCTTCAGCAGCAGCTGGGGCAACAAGAGTAGAAAAAAGAGAGGAACGTCTTCCTGAGTTGGCTCATATATCCACAAATATTTTTGTAGGATCTAGTTTCTTCGGTCATGGCCTCTTCAGGTATTGGAGAGAAGAGAACAATGTTGCAAGATTTACCTATTTTTTATATTACAGGACTTCTTAATTATGTTAGGAAGACTTTGTGTACCAGCATTTTATATCCCAGCCGAGTTCTAGCATAGCAACTATGAGGCTGTAAAGTAATACACCATCCTTTACCAAAAGTCAGTACTTCAGCTTTTTGAGTCATATCCCATCTTTTGCATGAGATGGAATGATTGTTGGCTAGTAGTGAATCTGGGGTCTCTCTTCATTATTTACTTCAGGTGCTCCCGATGAACCTGTTGATGAGGAAAGAGGAGGCACGTGCATAAGAGTGATGGGATCCTTCCCTTCTCTTGGTTTTGTATTGTAAATATGTTGTGCCCTGTATAATGGAACATTGCCCATCATACGCCATTGCTGGTAACACATACAAGGCCTATTTGTAGGGGCTCGTGGAATTAGATTCAAATTTTGGTTTTCATATTCGAGGAGAGTACTATCCCCAGGTTGATCTTGGTCCTCATTTAAGTATTGTTCTATAGAAACCATATTGCACAATTTGTTCTTTTGGCCAGTATGTTTGGCTTTAGAACTTGAAGGCATTGCTCCTTGTTTGATATCCTATAAAAGATCTGGATGGACCCACATGACCTCGCCCTGCTGAGTGGTGAGAGGTACCAACCCTTCGTCTTGATTGCGAGTTAGCAGGAGGTTAACAATCTCATTGTTGCTTTTGGTATCGGGATGACACCATCAGGAACTTTCTGCGCTAGGAGTTCCCCAAACAACAAGAACGCAAAATTTGTGGTGACTTTATTTTTTCCATTATGAAGTGTGATAGCCTTGGCGTCTATCAGTTATTTTTTATTATTTATTTCACCTAAATAGTGATATTTTTTATTTTATACATTTTAATAATATTTATTATATAAATAGTCTTAGTCATGGTTAAGATTGATAATGCATGACAACTAGGAAACATGGCACGGCTAGTGTAGTTGTGTGCTTTGACTAGCGTATTATCAATGGTAGGGAAGGCCTGGCCATATCTGTGTCCCTTCTAGGAAAACAAGTCAAGTCATGGCTTAACCCTATAAATGGTCTAAATAATTAATTATTAAGACTTTTGACTTTTTAGGAGACCTGATTGTTCCAATCTAGCCCAGACGAGACCCAAACCAAATCCAAGCCCATGTAGTCATGTGGTGCATCATAATAATTATATATATATATATATATATATAATATATATATATATATATATATATATATATATATATATATATATATATGATATAAATATATATATATATATATATATATATATATATTATATATATATATATTATATATATATTATATAGATATATATGATATCTTATTTTGGTCTAATAAGTGATTCTATAAATAAGGATTATAAATATATACATATGATTGCTATTAATTTATATTTTATTTTGAAACGATAACAATTTTTCTTAAAATGTCCTTTTTAGATTTTGGGAAATTGCTAGGCTAGATATATACTTGTATGTATACCTAGTATATAAATACATAAATATATGTATATTATTATTTATGAAGTTCGGTAAATATACAAATATATGCACATATATCTTGGTTTTAGATTTTAGTATCATTAGAATTTTTATACAAGAATGTATATATATATATATATATATATATATATATATATATATATATATATATATTCAGAAGAAAGCATTCATTAATGAAAGAAAATGAAAGTACAACTATTCCGGGCATACAAAAGTGCTAGGCACAGCCACATCAAAGCAAGAAGGAAGACAATTCCTTTGCCAAAAAACAAAAAAGAGAACAACCCCATAAATTATACCCCCGAGAAATAATCCCAAACCAATCCTAATCGCAAAATCTGCATGCTTGTCCCCTGCCCTCCACATCGGCCTACCGCGACCGCCCCACTTGTCTATCAATCTTTGATATCACTTGCTGAAGGTTGTAACTCCTTCCTTCGTATCTCGCCTTGTTCCTGTTCTTCCATAGGACCCATACGGTAGCCGCTACTAAATGGTCATGAGCGCCATGAGACCGCTCACTCCACGCATAGAATCTCTTTTGCAGCCTCCCTCCCGACTCGTCAAGGTTGGGCAATGACTGGAAGTGGTTCCACACACCCATGGCCAACTATCCCGAAGACAGAATGTGCTCCGCACTTTCCTGATCCGGAGCCTCACAACACAAGCATTTAGAGCACAATGAAAATCCGATATGGGTCAGGAAGTCATCGATAGGGATCTTCGTGCGCATGACACGCCATAAGAGAATACTCCACTTCTTAGGATACATCTCCGCCAAACCGGCTGCGGCACCGAGGGGCCGAAGGTCGGACGTCTCGCCTCCCTCCAAGTCGAGGCCGTGGAGAGCTCCGTCCCGCCGTCCGCCATCCACACCAGTATGTCTGGACTATCCCTGATCGAAATGCCGGACTGACTGATGTCCGCGGCAATCTCCCCGCCGAAGGCGTCGACCAAGGCATCGACGTGCCACCCGCTATCAGTCCAGAAATCCCTAACTTTTATAAGCCTGTCGAAATGTATCATGGGAAAAAGTTTACCTGTGTGAGTCTAGTTTTCCTCAATCAGGTCTGTTGTACCGTCCCCGATGTTCACCACAATATGTCGCTCCCTGAGCTCTCGACCAATGAGCATCCACCGCCATACCGAGGACGCGTCACTGTTCGCCACTGCGGCATTCGGATGGATTTGCTGGAAGTACCTAGCGGTCAGAAATGAAGCCCAAAGAGACTACATGGATCGAAGGTGCCACCACAGCTTAATCTATAATGCGTTGACAGTGTCGCGGAGGTTGCGAACCCCCATGCCCCCTCCTCAGTGGGCTTAGCGACATTGGGCCACCTCGCCCATCTTCTCCTCTCGATACCATTCGAACAACCCCAAAGGAAACTACTCAGAATTTTTGATGGAATTAAAGACCTGGATGGGTGGGTTGCAAGCCGTAATCGTATAGATAAGGATCGAATTGAGACATTGTGGATGAGAATTAATCTGCCCACGATAGAAAATAGTTTGTTCTGCCACCCTTCGATGCGCCGCTCAATCTTCGAAACCAGGGATTCGAAGAGAGCGGCCTTGCACTGCCCATATATAATAGGGCAATGGAGATAAATAAACGGAGGGACCCCAACCTCGATCTTCATCAAGGCCTTGATGGATTCCTTCTTCTAGTCACTCGTTAATTCGTGAGTGTAGATCCGTCTCTTCGTCTTGTTAATTCTCTGACTCGAACCATTCTCGTACCTCCGCAAAGTGGCAGAGATGAGAGATAGCATCCTCTTGTCGGCAGAGTAGAAGATCAAAAGATCGTCGACATGAGTAGGGGGATCTGCTAGTGGTGCGGTAGCGGGAAAATAAGGGACGATCTCCTAATCTAAGGAGATTCCAACTGAGAAGCTCTACAACAATGATGAAGATCGATAAGGAGAGCGAGTCGCCCTGCCGCACTCCGCAAAAGGATTTGAAGAATCCGTACGGCATGTCGTTGGTGAGAATGGAAAACCAGGAATTACTCACCAATCTCCAAATGAGGTCAATCCCTTTCTTCGAGAAACCGAACTTCCTGAATACCCAAATAATCACCTGCCAGTCCAATCGATCGTATGCTTTCTCCATGTCCAGCTTAGTAGCAATATTACTGCCTCGGTTATTCTTACCCATCTAACTCGTCAACTCCTGGACTATCAAGATATTATCGACTATTACTATATCCTTCACGAATGCACTCTGCTCCTGAGATATGATCTTTGGCAACATCAGGCATAAACGATTAACGATAATTTTTATCAATTTGTTGAGGAAGTTACTGATACTGATAGGACGAAAGTCCGCAAATGAAGTAGGGTTATCCTTCTTCTGGATGAGCATAAGAAAGTTGCTCGATATCGCCTTCGGGTACTGGCACCTAGCGAAGAAGGCGTGAACAGCCTCCAGGATGTCCTGCTTGATCAGCTCCCAGTACTTGATGAAAAAACCTGTCGAGAAACCGTATGGACAGGCCGAACTACCGTAGTCTAAATGCTTCACTACCGACCAAAGCTCTTCTGCGGATACAGGGATCAGAAGAAGATCGTTATCTTTTTGGGATATGAGGGGCGGGATCACGTCGAGTGACTCGTCTTTTGTAATGGAAACTTTGGAGAACAGGTCGAAGAAGTACTGGATTGCGGCCGTGCTAATGTCCTCGGGATTGGAGTATACGTTGCCATTAACTCCCTTAATGCTGTGAATGTGAATATCGCTACGTTTCTGCTTGACGCACGCGTAGAAATATTTGGTGTTCTGATCGCCATCGCTATCCCACACCGCTCTCGCTTTCTGGCGCCAAAACTCTACCACGTTCGAGTTGCATCACTTCAATCTCGTTCGAGCCGCATTCAACTCTGTTCTCTGCTGCGATCCCCCGTTCTGATCGAAGCTGGTCTTTGTCGCAGCGACCTCGTTTTTTGCGATTCTCAAAGCAATAAAAATGTCGATGCAAGTCTCCCTCCTCTAAATAGCAAGATCTTTCTTGGTGGCCTTGAAACGCAATGCCACTCTAGTTAAGGGATTTCTATGATTAACGTTCCCCTACGCACTGGCAACCACGCCGAAAAACTGCTCGTGGTTGCTCCAAATATCCAGGAATTTGAAGGACTTCTGGCTCGTCGGTGGGGCGATGTCGATCTCCAAAAGCATTAGGGTCTGCTTGGTAAAGGTGTTTTCACCGGTTTTGGGGTGTTTTTGAACCGACCGTTTATGAAAACCCCTACTTGTTAATTTTTTGAGGCACCGGTTTTGGTCGGCTCAAAAACCTCCCAAAACCGGTGTAATGTATTTTTGGGTGGCTTTATAAACACCCCAAATCGGTGGGTTTTGAGCGGCTCTATTTTTATTCCATTTATATCCTCACAAATATATATAATTTTAACTAATCATACCCTTCCTATTTAATTTATTCGTGTAAAAAACTTTCAGAACCGCTCGTTAGTGAATTACCAAGCATGGATTGGACTGGTTTAAAAGCCGCTACATAAAAACCATTCAAAACCGGACCCCTCATAACCGCTCATAACCGGTACTCTAAAAACACCTCATAACCGCTACCCCTACAATTGCCAAGCAGTTAGGGAATTATCAGACTCATTCCTATTAAGGTGCAACACCTTGGCCCTGTGCGTCATCTCTTACCACAGATGGTTAGCAAGGATCCTGTCGAGACAGGACATCTGATCATGGGGCCCCTCCCTTGCGTTCGTCCAAGTAAAGTTGTTGCCTGCGAAAGGGATAGCCATAAGCCCTGCATCGAATATGAATTGATTGATCTTCGACATAGAGCCAAACGATGGGGGAAGGCCGCTGATTTCTCTGCAGTCGACGTCACTGCGTTGAAGTCACCGTCGCATAGCCAGGGGTTGTCCTAGAAGTTGTTTTGCAGACGGAGGAGATCGTCCCACAATTCCCTCCGCTTCTTCTTGGTAGTGCTGCCATGAATGATAGATAGAATCATTCTCTTGCTAAGCTGAGCATGCTCGAACTCGATGGACATGGATTGCTCACCGCTGTCCACGGCCCTGGCATTGATATCATCACCCTACATAATCCAGATATCCTTATCTCGGCCGACTGTACCGGAAAAACCCAGCATAATCCGATATTTGGAAATATTCGAGACATCAATTTTAGTCTCAATTAAGGCCAGAATCGAGACTTTATGAATTCTGAGAAGGGATTTTAACCTGTTCATCGTCTGAACATTCGCAATTCCTTTAGCGTTCCATATCAAAATTCATAACATTAATCTTTAATGGGGGAGGATGAGTTTTCTTAGATGATCGTAAGGTTATCGGAGAGCCAGTATGCATGTGAGTATCCTCTGTGTGCCCGGATTCAATCACCATAACTTGGTTCTCCACTTGGTCGCCTCTGTTGTGTGCTTCCTGCTCGATGGATGTGTAGATAAAGGATTTGGGAGATTCATTTGCTTGGGTTAGGGGGCTTGATCTTCCGTAATGGTATGAAGAGGAGTGGTATCCAGATAGTGGTGTCTGAAGGGGACCATCTGATTGCAGGGGACGTGGTTAATATCCTTACCACGAAATTCAGAATCACTAGAGGATTTCGTTGGGTCGTGTCTTTCGTCTTCTTCGCTCCTCAGAGAGGATGGGATATTCCTCTCTGTGACTATCTTGGGAGGTCGTACCATCGGTCCAACAAAGTTGTCGGGCTGCCGCAATATGGATATCACGGAGGACACTACCTGGATCGTATTGCTTCGATTTGAAAGGGTACTGGCCAAAATAGCATTCTTCTTCACATTCTGTGTGATCTTCTGTTTACCAGCCGTGGCATCGTTCTTCTCTTCTGCTAATTCTTTGTCTTTCGATCTCTTACAGGCACTAGGGCAGTGTCCTCGATGAAGCATACGGAACAATATTGGGGAGCCAATTCGAATTCGATCTTTGCCACGTACTGTTACCTTCAAGAAGGATCAGTCTCACTTTCATCGGGAATGCAATGCTGGTGTCCATCTCCACCTGAACCTCGCACAGTTGGGCCTAGAGTGAACTTCAGTAGCCTTGTCGAGCTGAAAGGGGTTTCCGAAGCTCGCTGCTATGCTGAAGATTGTTAATTTGGCGAATAAATATTTAGGAGCCCGAGAAAAGTTACCCAAATGGGAGCAACTGGCGATTCTTGGTCAGCTGAGAAATCAGGAGACCACCGAAAGAGCCTCATAGGGGAGTTTGCCATAAACCAGATGTTCTTGGACCTCAAACAAAGGAAGTCGGCTTCAGATGAAGGCCTCAACAGCAGGAGCTTGGGGCTGATCACCCCGATCGAGATGGGGCTAGATAGGCAGAAAGCATCAATGGCCTTGCGAACTGCGTCAATCGGGAGACGACCATGCGAGAATTTTCCCACGAGGGTGAACCGAAGCGGGGCCACGAGGGCTGCCACCGTGTATGCTGAGAAAGTGACGGCCGGAGGAGCGCCTTCGAAAGAGGATGAAGGGCTCAACGTGATAGCTAATCCAGGTGACGGGTGGCATAGAACGGGGATGAAGCCGCGTCCGCGTAGGACCGTCCAGCGGAGGAAAAAAAGAAGGATGGGGGTGGGGGATAGTGGGAGCATCCGGAGCGCTGACGGCTACCGGTGCTGCAGGGGGGAGCGGCGAGTGGGGGGGGGGGGGGGGGGGGGGGGGGGGGTGGAGGGGGTGGTGAAAGCAAGGCGGGAAGATGTAGATGAGGGAATGGTGGTGGTGGAAATCCCAGATGAATGTCGAAGAAGGGGGTGGGCCGAGGAAGGGGGAGGAGGGATGGTATCGAGTGAGGCCGCTACCACCGAGGGAGGGTGGACATGAGAACGAAGCAGAAAATAGGGCAACCCAATAGGAAGGGGCGGCCAGCTGGCTCCAGCTATCGGCGACGACAGAGGAGGGGGGTGGCGGACCGAGGAACCACAAAATGAGGGAAGGTGGGGAGGGTCGACCTGTCGTTTGGGTCTACCGCGTGTCGTAACCAGGGAGAACCATCGGCCAGAATGGGCCCGGGATGGAGAGGCGGCGCTCAATCCCTAGGGCGCTCATATATATATATAATATTATATATAGATATATTATAATATATATATATATATATATATAATTTAGTTTTGAAATAATATATGGAGATATTTTCTAATTCTTTTAAAATAATTTTTCTAGATTAGATATGATATTATACAATAAGTATATATATGTTTATATATTTGGATTATTTAGTTTATAAATTGTTAAGAAATTTATTATTTAGAACAGGTTCTTCGAGATATCTTAGTACTTTAGGTTTTTGTTTTAAGAACAAAAAAAAAAAGAATTGGTAAAAAAAAGTCTATCGGTTACTGTTTATTGAACAGTAACCCGAAGAGAAACAGTCGACCCTTTTTTTTCCTGTGTGTATATATATATATATATATAAGAAATTTTTTATAAAAAAACCTTAGCCCTCCTGTGTGCCTAGCCGTAGGAGCGCTGCCTGGGCCGCTACCCGCCGCCGGTAGGCCGGCCAGCGCGGCAAAGCAGCAGCTGCACGTGCAAAAGCGGCAACAGCAGCAGTTGGATGTAGCAACATGTCTATTTCACACTTATGGTTCTCCCACCTCGCTCCTCCATTTCTCAAACCACTTGCTCTGGCACGTAGACAACCTAACTACCTTCAAAACCCATTAGGTAGTTTTCTCTAATTCCCGATGAGCGAGACGAAAATCGAGTTCCAGAATCGAAAAAAATTGTGATTTCTGGACGTTAAAAACAATCCCGGAACGCTATTTGGAAGTCGATTTTTGGACCGAATATCGAAAATTTAAAATACTAAATGAACAGATTTGTAGACAATATGAATGGATTATAACGAAATTTATTTTTAATTTATACTTCATTAGTTTGTAAATAAAACCAGTTCCAAAACCCCAAAAACTGTTTTTAAAACAACAAAATTATCGATACGGAGTACGTCGGGACAAAACGGACGACTTGGTCATGAACCGATTGCATCAAAAGGTGTATATGGACTTCGTTTACGTGCAGGCTTTGACGTAATTTGAATTGGTTGCGTGTGCACGACGAATTCAACTCATATCCTTCGAAATTTACCGTATCGGCCTTTTCCAAAAATTCTCAATTACTTTTGTACGGTCGTCACATCGCGACGAAACTTACGCCATTGGAATCGTATTGCTTTTATGGTCATGTGAGCCATATTTGATGCGATTCTGAGACAGTTGACCGGATTACCATTTTGTGGGCCCCACGATCCGATTCATCGGACATTTTTGTGATCGGCTCATCGAAATCCAAATCTGGATACCATTGAGTTCGTATCGTCCAACTAATTTTGTAGAATTGTAGTTTGATGACAACAGAGACTATAGGTTTTGGCATATTTTAGGTGCAAAGCGGGTCCAATGACATATGTCATTTTAACCCAAAATTATTGTTTTGCTCCGGTATCCAAAATTGGACTTATGGGTAGACTATCCTAGCTAATTTGACCACTCTGGACACATTGGTGATGTTTGCTTCATCAACTGACAAAGTCTATTAGATTTTTCTATATATCATATTAATTTATTAATTCTTGTTTTGTTCGTATCTCGGAATTCGTGAGTCAAAACTGGGATCAGTCGGTTCCAGTGATCTCACATCGCTAAAATTGACAAAGTGACCATGTGGATCGCCAAGATAAGATTGTTAACCTTGCGGTTGATCATATTGTCTCGATTTACGTATTGTAAGTTTCATGGTATGAATTACGAGATACAAGCTTAATATTTTAAACCTAGAATTTGTAATTCATGTTATTAACAAAAGTAAATATTATAGAGAGTAGTGTGACCTAGTTCTAGACTGTATGATTAATAAGTTGCTTGGATAACATAGGGAATACACGACTTAGAATGACCCAAGCTTTCTAGGTAGGGGTGGTTAGTCATATTTGTATTTGGGTGTGTGATACATATTTGTTTATGATTTGGGTTGATAGATATCACATGGAGTATGACTCATTGGTTTATGCATAGTTGGTTAAATTTTGTTACCTGCAGTCTCAGCACGGATTGGACAAACTCCAAGAAAGTATACCTTGCCGAACTTATACAATATTACAAGTTTTCTTTTTCTATGTTATTTTCTTATCTATGGTTACATGCTTCTCACATTGTATCTGGTTTATTGTCTACTTTTTTCTTATATATGCGCGTAGAATTGTTCCCATTTTCACTAGTGTTTGTCGTATTAGATTTTCTTATTCTTATATATTCTTGAGATTGTCATGTCCAGTACTATGTCACTATATCCTTGATTGACTTCACCTGAGTTTGACTGACATGATCTTGTATTCCATTAGGAGAGGAGATTGATATACTAGAATTAGCTACTTGACCATTCTCGATTGGGAGTTACTTAAATTGAAATACCATTGAGACATACAATAGATTGGGAGTATTTTGTATTGTACTACTCTCTATAAAATTTATTTAATTTATTATTATCCACATCTAGTGTTACACTTCTCTATGATATGTCATTTCTTTATTGTCTTCCTTGTATTTTGTTGTCTTCCATACATGTTATTTATTGTCATATTAGGCATGATTTTATGTATCTTGCTACGTTTCTCTGAGGACCTGGTGATCTCTCGAGATTATTGTTGGTTTCTTTCAAGTTATTATTGAGATATAACATAGGCATAGTGGGGTCTACATCTTTGGAATCTTCAGGTATCGTTAGTTAGTGCCATCTATTTTGTTCTTTCTTATTTATCTTTCTTAGTTCATAGTATAGTTAATGTTGTGGATGACATTATTATTACATGGACACATGTTCTGAATTACACAGCTTATACGTGTTTGAGTCGGACTAGAGTCTGGTTAAATATGTAGCAGGCATGTTGTCGTATCATATTCTTACATATTTTGGGACTGGGACATGACAGGCTAAACTACCAAAGGTGGCAACAGTGGTATGGTTGCCATATTAGTGCGTTGAGCCATCAACAATTGATGTATGTTTTGCCTTATAGCATGCTTGTCTTTGACTGCGGCTTCGATTATCTTAGGATGTTGCTTAGTACTTCCAGATATTGTGGCATCATGCCATCACCAATGGCATATACACTAAGCTTTGACCCATGGAGGAGTAGTAGATTGGACTATGTAGCTAGAGTCTACATTATCCGTCTTTGATCCATGAAGAATGCTACACCCTGGGAAGTCAGCTTCAAACTCTGAGGAGTGGTTACTTTGTATTTCAGAAAGTACGCTCCTTTGGGAACGAGTATTCTCGTACACTCCTTCAAAAGATTCAATAATTTGCTCGAATCTCTTTTGGATGGCTGATGTTGAGGTGTTTCGTCATGAACACCTCCCACCGTGGGATAGTCTTAACGCCATGTAAATAGGAGAAAATGGCAATTCCTCCTCTTATCATTTCTATGTAAAACAGGAGAAAAGTAAAATATAATTGGTCAAAACAGACCATTTAGTAGTAGATGGTTCAGTTGCTTTTGAACAACAACAATAGATTACAAATTTGTAGCAGTGATAATAGTGCTCGTTTGGAAGCGTCATTGTAGAAAAAAATTTTTTTTCTTTACGCTTCTGCGTAAGTATAGTATGTAAATCAGAGAGGAAGGGAAGAAGAAGTAAGCATATTTTTCCTCTGTACGTATAACTTCATGCTCAAGTCTAGCATATTATGCGCACGTACAATTTCTCGTTTGCTACATGCGTAATTTTGTGTGCGAAAGATGAGTCTTCTTTGCTGACTTCTTTTGTACGCACTAATACAAGTCAGGGCATGGAATCTCGAGATTCCACATCATACTTCGTGGAGTTTGGAAAGCTCCTTTTCTACGTCAGCTATGGGATGCAGAAAGTGCGCACAGGCACTTCTTTTACCACAGAATTGACTAGACAATAGAGTCTATGCTTGTGTTGCATTATACATTGGACTGACATGCAGGGACTTGGTTGTCTGAGCATGAGCAACCCTCTGAACATCTATTTAATTCCTCTGCCAAAGAATGGTTGGGTCGCCCCTAGTTTGTTGTTGTGAAGTCGTAGTAGTAGTTCTTTCCCTTAGGTGACACACTAGCGTGGCTAAGGGTGTATCCATCAAGTCACAGACTGGGGATAGGAGACAAGCACTATCATCGAGCGACTTATCAGTCGAAGAATTTTTTTTTACTCTTTTCCCTTATTGGCAACAACATCGGGATAAGAGGAGCAGGGCTTTGGCAACCAAGTCTTGCGAACTGGACAACCAACGCCTTCTGCGTTATGCCAACCAACACTATGTCGAGTTGAGCCACTATCTTCTCATTAAATGAGAAGGTCATCCCTAGAAGAGTCACCATTTTGTTTGTCGTGAAAAAAAAGTTGAACAAAATTTTGTATTACAAACATTAAGAAAAAGTACAAAAATCCTATACAATAATCTAAGTACAAATTCTGAAAAGTAGTAGTTATAGACATCTGATATACGGTTGAGCACTTTACTCCTTGGAGTACAAGACATAGGTAGAAGAAGAAGATGCTAAGTCTCGAACACTTGGGGAACTTGATGGCTAGAAGGCTCTAGCAGTAGCATGTAAGGCTTATGTTTCTTTCTCTATCTCCCCTGACTATGGAATGACACTGATTCCATATTTATAGCATTCAAAAACGGTTATATGATCATGTGTCACGACCTGCACCCGATATAAGGGTACGAGTGCATGGTACATCCAGTCTACGCGGTATTATCAACGGTAGAATGTTGTCTAGGTCAATAATGCTAACTAATCCCATCTTATGAATATATATATATATATCATAACCTGTCAATAATATATCAACTCCAAAAGGAGGACAATATAATGATAATATCCATACTCAATCACAACAAATTATAAGGAAGATAAATGGCTCGATAATGATATAAGAGAGAAGAAAATTCTATAGTCACAATGTAGGAGAGATGCATAAACTAATATAATCCAAGTCCTAAATCTACATCTAGATAAACTAGCATCCCAGTGCACCATATCCAAAATATATATATACAACTCATATAATGTCCCGGAAACAAATTCGGTCATTCTAGGGTAAAAAATTTGAACTGCAACCTAACTAAACTGTTGATGGGTCTGCCCCTGGGTCTCCTGAGCTCCGTAATGTGTTGAAGCGAAGCACATTTCTAATAGCAATTCTAATACATGATAAAGACTATAAAACTATAAATAGTAGTGCGATATATGATGAAAAGGAATCGTTAAACCACGACACAAAAAATGTAGTGAAATAGATAAGTAAGACAGTAAAGAGAACCATATAAATGAAAACTAATAAAGGAATTAGGCTAAACATGTATCCAGCAAGTATGAAAATATCTAACACGTATAACGAGTCAGCAAGGTAAAGTGAGACTAGAAAGACAGCTCCTATCTATATTTTGAAATACCACTTTCAACATGTAAACGGCTAGGGGGTAATGTACGGCATCTCGCACATGCTCCACGTGCGAGTGATATCTTTCCTGATTAGACTAGAGGGGTGATTCCAGCACGAGTGATTCCAGATTTTGGGCGTGTTTACATGTATACTAAGGTATCCCCCCGACAAGTATTAAATGGATACCAGATCCAGACATGTAGCAAGATACAAGACCAGTCAGAAATACAAGTGATGCCAGTAAGAATGGTGATGCCTGTAAGTGAGTCCTAATATACCGATCCAGCATGAAACAACGTACCTAAAGGTGAATCCATGTAATAATACTCCATGTGTCTATCGTGTCAAGCATCAAGTAAAACAGTACTATAACATGAATCATAGAAAATATCAGCAAGGAAACAATCAGAGAATGTACTCGCCTGTGGTCCTGAGCAATGTGTGAAGATCAATATCCAACATATAGTCAAAAGACCTAAATATGAAATATCAATATAAATTGGTGTCTTGATGAGATACTCATCGATATCTAATATGAAATGTGATTTCTAGGTCAATTTTAGGTCATGGAAGTTAAACTAGGTCAATACCTTGTTTCTATGGTTAGACTAGGTCAAAATGCCAAAAGGATTGCTTTTAGGGTCAAACTAATCAACACTAGCCAAAACTATGTCACTTCTAACTTTATAGGCCAATATTAGTCAATCTAATTAATATCGCTAAGTATGAATAAAACATATAACATATAACATATAACATAGATTATATATATATATTATATATAATATACATCTATATATGTTATGTATTTAATATATATAATATATATATATTATATAACTACTAAGTAGAGTATATAATATAATATATATATATATTATATATATATAATAATATATATATATATATATATATATATATATATATATCACATCTACTTATGTTAGTTATACTCATTATCTATTACCACTGTATCTACCTATACCATGTATGCATATGTAACCATATCTTTGGTTAACCAAGATACCATATGCTATACCATATCATATCCCTATGTTATATAGGTATACCCATATCTACATCTACACTAAAACTATTGCCCATGTTACAAGAAATATACTAATACCTTGGTATACCTCATTACCATTACTCTTACCTTTCTTCATATCTAGCTTCCCTATGTACCCATGTACCTAATTTACATATGATGCATGTGTAGCTACATGTCAGTCCTATAGGATTATCTTAGATATCTAAGCCTATACACATATAACAACTAAGATACACTAACACACACTCATAAATCTCTCTCTCTCTCTCTATCTATATATATTATATATATATATATATATTATATATAATATATATATATATATATATTATATATGTATCCCTCCATGCATATGTAGTATCCCCACATATCTGCTACCCTCATCTATCTGCACAACCCTGTAGAACCACTACATACCTATAGCTACATTCCTCTCACAATGCAAAACTCCTAAAGTTTCTATGCTTATGAATGTCTGCAATGAATGACACGCTGCTACCCATATGTGCCACTACCGACTTTCACATTGCCTAGTAACTAGGACGGCACACATGCAATTTCCACCCTTTGAGGAGTACCTCCAACCCTATAGAAATCCCCTAAACTGATCACACTGGGTGACACATACACACAACATACAGGGACTGCTGCTTTTTCCTAATATCTTTATACATATGACATTGGAAATCCTCCACACTACAGCATCCCAATACCTACTATTATTTGTAGAAGACAATTTCCTCCCGACCTGACAATATGGCCTACACACTACAAATCTGCTACCTATTGGACACTAGTACACACATTAACACATAAGTGATGTTCCCTGCACCCTAACGCACTCACTCACACACTCTAACTAACATATATCCCTACAGGAAACTAACCACACTTCTACACTACAATCCCCTAGATACTGTAGTAGCTGTCTAGTACTCCCTGTAGGACTGAATACTCAAACCTCTACATACCTGCATAGATTTCTCTTTACCACTGCCAAAAAAAAAACCCTGCATCTAAGCCTGCTGCACTCCCTATAGCTGCTACTGTAGTGGTTACTACTGCTGCTCCAATTGCATCTATTGTTGCTGCTGTTATACTGCAGTAGCTATTGCTGCTACTATTTTATGCAGCAGCAATGCTACATGCTACTGTAGGCAGCAACGAAGAAGTTGTGCTGCTGTTGACAGCAAGATACACTACTGGTGTTGTCGACAGATGCACCTTAAGCAATTTCACCCATTCCACTACTACCTATCTACCTATATGAAATATATATGCTCACATACACATATATCTATATGTATATAAATATACATATATAACTATCTATGTATATATGCATACCCCCAACTGGTATCCTAAGCTACCCCTTACTATGACACACACCATATGCATACACATAGACTCAATTGATGTTCACATAGGCTAATGCACAATCATATATATATATATATATATAGATACTTGTACATTTATATAGATATCTATCCCTTTTAGTCTAGAGTGTCAACATGATACCAAATTGGTATCCTACATAATATATGATACGTAAAGGCAACTTGATATATATGACACTCACCTACATGCATAACATCAAACACTTGGTGTGCACCACCCTAGTATCGCACCGATCTATAAAACTCTTGTGATACGCCCAAGATACCTATACCAAACTTTGTTCGAACCTATCCAAATCACATGAGCATGTCTAAAATATAAATTAGAGCCTAATTAGAGCAATACATAGCTAATACAATGCGTCGTGGAGAATTTGATACGTGTGCCACAAGTGTTGGAGAGAAAAACCTCCAAAATGACTCTGTGTCCTAGTATATCATGACACGGCCTACTCGTATCCAATTGTAGACACGTATCTAGCCCACACAACCAAAATAGGTCTAATTAGATCTATAAATTACCAAATGAAAAAAATACTTGGTGCACCAATCTCGGATTTGTTCCACATTGGGCATAAAACTCAATGTAATTTCCACATAAATGGCCATTGGAGGCTAATTCTTCCTCCTACAGGTAATTCTACTCCATGGGTGCATTTCTAATGGTCAAAATGCACAATTAGAGTCTACATAGTGGAGAAATTAAGATGTATACCTATTAGGAGATGTATTCCCAATGTAAAGCCCGATGGATATGGTTCGAACATGAACTCCTAGCCAATAGCCTCCTCCCCTAGTGCTCACCAAGCTCCTATGTTCCTCCAAGGAATGGAAATGAAGGGAATTGGGGGAGGAATTGCAGGAAATTTGGATAAAGGAAGTATCAATTTGGGGAAGAACACCTAAATGATAATTAATGGCACAATGAAGAAGAAGAGAGAAAAAGACTCTCCCTATTAATTAGGGTCGGTCACTCCATGATCTCCTTCCATGACAATGCAAAGTGTCCAACGTGCCCCTCTAAGTTGTCATAAAGGCTAAATTAATTAATAGAAGGTTCTAATCCTACTATGGTAATTACTCTAATCCTTATTTATTAAATGGAATGATTTAATGGAGTCTAATTGGGTCTAGTCTAAAGTGTTGGTCCATGTGTCATAAATCTAATCAGGTTCACTAATCATGGGTCCAATAAATAGGCTAGTCCACTAACCAATATAACTATTACTATGATTAATTAATTATAACATATAAATAATATGAATGACAACATACCCCTAATCTAGAAGTGTGGCAGTGACAACTCTACCCTCTTTAAAATAATTTTGTTCTCGAAATTAAAAGATGAAACTTGTACTAGAACACAATCAGAACAAGAAGAACAACACCTCAAGGCTTGAAGAGATAAGGGTGTGGTTCACTCATCTAGTCTCGACTCTCTAGGTAGTTATAACCTAGCGACCATGATTCCTCACTATGATCATAACCTTAGTCTAACTATGATCTAAGGAAAATCATTAGCTACAAACACACATCATACAGTCTTATTGAAAATAATAATTCATAGTTATAAATCATACATGATTAAGACCTCTACCTATCATGACATTGCAATCTATATCATGGGTTCTAGCATGGAAATCACCAAATGCAATTTAAGGTACTATAAAATCAAACAGATCAAGGATCGTGAAAGAAAGAAAGGAACAAGACCGCCAATCCATCACATGCAGCATCGGTCTCCTCGACCGTCATCGCAAAAGCCCTACCCTACTGAGGAGCTCCTCTTTGATGGTGTGGGATATTTCTTGTGCTACAAGTGGCCTTGATGGACCTTGTTGATCTGGTGCTCCACCAAAAGGAGGTACAGCGGGACAATCAAGCATCTTGTGTGCAGCTGACCCACAAAACAGGCATACCTTAAGCCTTCTCCTACAAACCTCCCAAGTATGCCCAGGCTTCCTGCACTAGGCACAAGTGTGTACTCGCTGCATCTGCCTTTGAGGATGCTGTTGAACCGGAGCTATAGTTGGTGGGTGATACTCCTGCTAGGGCTGGAAGACTCCCTTCTGAATATGGAGCGCTTTGTCGGTCTCCGCACCGCCACTAGCACCACTCAAAACATCGCTGCCTCTCTTAGGTCTGAGGTCCAAGTCCATCTCAGCAATCTGAGCATCCATCAAGATGTCCTCGAAAGTAGTTGTGCGATGCCCAAAATTGCATGACGTGACCTCTCTGTTTAGATCTTTCATGAACTTTCGGGCCCGATCTCCTGGGTCTCGAACCATGCTCTTCGCAAAATGGCTCAAACAATAGGACTCGATGGCATACTCATCGACTGACATGCTCCCCAAAACCAAGTCATGGAACTCACTCTCCAAGGCTCCCGGTGCTACGTCAGGAAAGAACTTCTTCTTGAAAAGCTTCTTGGGAGCCTCCCAAGTAAGTTCTGTCACGGTAAGCCTGGGCTCCGTGCGATACCAAGTGAGTGAAATGTTAAATAAGACTATCGGTCACCTCTACCTGTAAACTCTCGGTAATCAAAGACAAATGTACAATTCTCTCATTATCCTCCAACCAGTCATTTGAGTAGAGTATCCCCTCGATATCTTTGAACTCCCAAGGCGACCTCCTATTGAAGTCCACTAGGGTCCCTGGCCTCGGTTGCTGCTGGAATGAAGCAACAAGAGGCTGGACAAGTGCCACCTTCTCAACTGCAGCTAATGACAACTAGTAGGCACTCTCAAAACTCTGGCACATTACTTCAGCCTGCCGCTACTATGCCTCGACCTAGGCTCTCTGAGCCTTTATCATATACTGCAATAATGCAAACATCTGCGTTGCCTCAATCAATGCTAGAGGTGGCTGAAGAATACCCTCTGGCTCCACAGGAACAACCCTCTGAACAAGTGGAGGAGTGTCCCCAAAAGTAGCTGAAACTCTCACAAGAACGGAAGAAGTAGTCGGAGCAACTCCTGCAGCCGGAACATAGGGTCAAGTGGTAGCAGATCTCTCAGAAGCTCTTGCGGGTCCAGAACGACGAGATCAAGTCTTCGGCGGCATCTTGAAGACAGATCAAACAAAGGAAGTCAATATGACATAAAATAAAATATTATCAAGGAAGGACAGGAATTGAGAAAGATAGTAATCAAATAAAATAGAATAGAAGATAGCAATTTCAATCCCTAAGAGTCGAGCATGTTCTATACTGAAAGTAAAATAATCGAACATTTCAGGATATTTAGAGCTGATAAACAGAGAACCAATCTAGAATAGAATCTGATAGTCATAGTTTTGTGCCCAAAAATCATGTTATCCAGAATCTTCGCCCCGCCAGTCAGCATAGCCGCGATAACTCACGGTTCCATATTTAAGGTATACACATATCTAAACTTATGTTGTTCGGAATAACCGTCTTGCCAATTAGCATGGCTGCGAGAAATCCTAAATTCCATAACTAAGATATATATATCCAAAAACATGTGATCAAGAATTTTACCTTGCCAGCTAATATGGTTACGGTAAACTCTAGACTCCATAAATATGGACGACTGCAATCCTCATTGCCTCGCCTAGTATGTACTACCAGAATATATCCTTGATATAGTCCATAAACTCATCTGGGAGGTAGGATTCTCAAGATCAGTCTAGGAATCCTATCAGGAAAACCTATTTGTGATCGAGTATCAAACTTCCTAAAATATTCTATGGTTTACAATCCTATCCTAGGGCAGGCTCACAGTAGTACGGCTAAGCCTAAGTACTACCATGACTTTGCACTATTTTTGAAGATTGACCTGTATGGGCCACCACAAAAATGTGTCATAACCTGCATCTGGTATAAGGGTACGAGTGCATAGGTATGTCCAGCCTATGTCGCAACATCGGCGGCAGAAGGCTGTCTAGGTCAACAATTCTAACTTAGCCCATCTCATGAATATATATATCATAACATGTAAATAATATCTCAACTCCAAAAGGAGGACAATATAATGATAATATCCATACTCAATCACAATAAACCATAAGGAAGATAAATGGCTCGATAATGATTAAAAAAGAAAAAAAAAATCTATAGTCACAATATAGGAGAGATGCATAAAGTAATATAATCCCAAGTCCCAAGTCTACGTCTAGATAAACCACATACCAGTGCACCATATCCAATATATATATATATATATATATATATATATATATATATATATATATATATATATATATATATATATAGAGAGAGAGAGAGAGAGAGAGAGAGAGAGAGAGAAATAGAATATATATATATATATATATATATATATATATATAACTCAGATAATATTCCAAAAACAAATTCTGTCATTCTAGGTAAAAATATAAACTGCATATCTAACTAAACTGCTTGATGTGTCTGCCCCCTGGGTCTTCTGAGCTCCATAATGTGTTGGATACATGGCCTCATACTTATCATCTAAAAATGTTATCTAGTCAGGATTGGAGCAAAGCATATTTCTAATAGCAGTTCTAATACATGATAAAGACTATAAAACTGTTAATAGTAGTGTGATACATGATGAGAAAGAGTCATTAAACCATGACACAGAACATGTAGTAAAATAGATAAATAAGACAGTAAAGAGAGCCATGTCAATGAAAACTAATAAAGGAATCGGGCTAAACATGTGTCCAACAAGTATGAAAATGTCTAACACGTATAATGAGTAAGCTAGATAAAGTGAGACCAGAAAGACTGCTCCTATCTAGTATGTTTTGAAATACCACTTTTGACATGTAAACGGCTATGGGGTAATGTATAGCATATTGCACGTACTCCACGTGCGTGTGCTATATTTTCTGATTAGACTAGAGGGGGTGATTCCAGCACGAGTGATTCCAGATTTTGGGTATGTTTACATATCTACTAAGGTATTTTTTTGCCCGACAAGTATTAAATGGATACCGGATCTAGACACGTAGCAAGATACAAGACCAGTCATAAATATAATTGATGCCAACAAGAAAGGTGATACCTGTAAGTGAGTCCTGATATGCCGATCCAGCATGAAATAACGTATTGAAAGGTGAATCCGTATAATACTACTCCATGTGTCCATCGTGTCATTATCAAGTAAAATAGTACTATAATATGAATCATAGAAAATATCAGCATGAAAACTATCAGAAAATGTACTCGCCTGTGGTCCTGGGCAATGTGTGAGGATCGATATCCAAAATAGAGTTACAAAGACCTAAATAAGAAATATCAATGTCAATCGGTGTTTTGGAGTGATAATCATCGATATCTAATTTGAAATATAATTTATAGGTCAATTTTAGGTCATGGAAGTCAAACTAGGTCAATACCTTGTTTCTATGGTCAAACTAGGTCAAATTCCCTAAAGGATTGCTTTTAGAGTCAAACTAGTCAACACTAGCCAAAACTAGGTCACGCCTAAGTTTCTAGGCCAATACTAGTCAATTTAGTTAATATCACTAGGTATTGAGTATAACTTATATATATATATATATATATATATATATATATATATATATATATATATATATATATATATATATATATATATAACATCTACTTATGCTTATTATCTATTACCACATGTATCTACCTATACCATGTATGCATATGTAACATTTATCTTTGGTTTACCAAGATACCATATGCCTAAACCATATCATATCCCTATGTTATATAGCTATAACCATATTTATATCTACACTAAACCTATTACCCCTGTTACAAGGCATATACTAGTACCTTGGAATACCTCATTACCCTTACTCTTACCTTTCCTTCATATCTAGCTTCCATATGTACCCATGTCCCTAATTGACATAAAATGTGTAGCAACATGTTAGTCCGACAGGATTATCTTTGATATCTAGGCCTATACACATATACACAACTAAGATACACTAACATACACTCATAAATCTCTCTATATACATATATATTTGTATCCCTCCATGCATATGGAGTATTCTCCCACATATCTGCTACCCCCATCTCACTGCACAAACCTGCATAACCACTTCATACCTGTAACCTACATTCCTGCCATAATGCATACACCTAAAGTTTCTATGCTCATGAATGTCTGCAATTAATGACACACAACTACCCATCTGTGCCACTACGCACTATAACATTGCCTAGTAACTAGGACTGTACACATGTAGTTTCCACACTGCTGAGGAGTACCTCCAACCCCGTAGAAATCCCCTAACAAGATCGTACCTGGGTGACACACACACACAACATACAGGGAATGCTACTTTTTTTCTAATATCTACACATATATGACATTGGAAATCCTATGCACTGCAGCATCCCAAGACATGTTATTTGTAGCAGACAATGTCCTTCCAACTTAACAATATGGCCTGCACACTACAAATCTTCTACCTATTGGACACTAGTACACATACTAACACATAACTGATGTGAACTGCACCCTAACACACCCACCCACACACTCTAACTAACACATATCCCTACAGGAAACTAACTACACTTCTACATTGTAATCCCCTAGATACTGCAGTAGTTGTCTAGTGTTGTAACCCATGTTTCTCGAATTTTCAAAATTTTACTTTTTCTAAGTATTTTTTAGAAATAAATTCTCTTTAAATCGTGTAGACGCTATTTTGTAATTATTTTGTATTTCAAAAATTAATAATTTGAAACTACTATTTAGTTTAATAAAATATTTATTCTTGAAAATTCATTATTTTGTATTACAAAAGATGTTAATTTTTGGACATTCTAAATATGGGCTTCGAAAGTGGTTTTGGAAAAAAAATAAATAACTTTCTATTTAAAAAGATTTGTTAAAATATTTTAAATATAATTTTGGATTATAATATTATATTTTAATTATCTTGATGACATAGAATATTAATTAATTAATTATTTGATATTTAAATTTGTATGTTTGAAATTATTTGATAATATTAAATTGTTGATTTAAATTAATATTACCATCTACAAATGGATTACGATTAGACTAATTCGAATTTAAAGACTTATTTGATTTAAATTAAAGGGGGAATTTGTCTCCAAGGACGAATAATCCTTATCGGATTAGGAGTTCAACTCCTATTTAAGGAGGTTCTTTCTCCTAATTTTTCCATCTCCTATCATCCTACCAGCCATAACAAAATACCATCAACACAATCATGTGTTCGTGCACCGAGTTCGTGTCCACCCAAATTTTCTTCTATTGTTTATACATATACGGACACACCCCGACACTTCATCCCCAACCTCGACACATACAAGCAAAACTCATCAAAACCTAACCCTAAAACTTAATGCTAATCTGGATGCCACTCCTTCCCTCGCTCCGATGACCCACTTTGCCGGAGCACAGCACCACCCTGTCATCTCCTTCGACTTCGACAAACAACGCTGCCACCACTTACTGTCCTGACGCCCAGCAGTGACCAACTATTATCCCAGTCAGTCGGCGCTCCCCAACCACTGCCCCATCTCCATCGACAACCGCCACCACTACTACTATCATCACTACCACAGAGACAACCTACAACACCCATCACCACCATCATGACAAGCCAACGCCACCGTTACGACCGGTCAACTCCGGTCGCCGACCCAAGCACCCAAAACCACCGTCACTACTTACCTGACATCCGACGACCATCCCATGCTTCTCCGGCAAATGACCTCACAGCCCCGTCGAAGATCACTGGGTGTCGTGCATTTTCCTTCCATTCTTGAGCGATCACTTCCTTCCAGCAGCCTTGGCCTTCCGCTTCCCCACCCGACATCCCATCCCCACATATCTCGAACCCCGCTCTCCCTGTCACCTCGGTGAACTACGGGCCACTCTCGATCATCCCCGGAAAAACCTCGACAACCGTCACCTAGCCACTCCACCCCAACAAGCACCACCAGATCTGCCACTACCCCGACCAAAATCTCTACCGCACCCAGCCCTGTCGTAGCTGGATCTGACGAGCCTCGACTGGCGCTCGACTCCAGAGCATATGGCCGAACCCAAAGCGCCAAACTGCCATGATCGAGTGAGCGGCACCGAGCGCCGACTCCAATGCCTCGGTGAGCGAGCCCCTTTTCTCTCCCTCCACTCGATTTTTATTCTCTCTTTAATTGTAAGAGAAGGAATGACGTTTATTGTTATTAGTATTATCAAGTTTTATTTTATTTCACTTTTTATAAAGCCATGGAAGCCTTTAGATATAAGTATATACATATACAGTATGTATATATATTAATATC
>JANAVB010040206.1:0-42696 GCA_029216955.1 Iris pallida | reverse complement strand
AACCCTTTATTGGTCACATTCATGATTTGATAGTTTAGAGTTCAATTTCCTAAATATCTGATACATATTTCCCTGTTTTGAGATTTTGATCTGTTAATTCCATTTTTTTTACTGATTTCTTGGTGTTTATTTATCATATTAAGTTCACCTACATGTGTGTTAAACTATTGCAAGGTTGATTGTTGGTTAGTGTTGGGTCTTTAGGTTTCGAATCGAATTTTGATTGATGGACTGCTCTTTGAAACAGTCGACTGATACTATCAAATTCTGAATTTGTTTTCCTTTTTAACTGATTTTAAATGCTGTTTTAAATCCCTGGATTGATTCCTACATATGTGTTATACTGCTAGTTGGGTTTGTTTTGATAGATTGGGTTTTACATTAGAGATAGGAATTTGACCATTGTTTGGACTGTAAACTGTTTTCCTAAGAACAGTTCATTAAGTTCTATTTTTTTCAATGGTTTAACTTCCATTTTCAGTTTTTATATTTATAAATCCTTATATATAGATCTATATGTATTATATATGTATGTCTTTATGTAGGTAGGTATAAATGTATGTGAGGGTTTTGAGAATAGGAAACTGAGGATATGTATGTGGGTGCACTGTTTCAGTTTTCTGAAATTAGGATTGTATGTTTAACTGATTATAAAGTTTTAATTAGCATGTTTATTTCACCCACATTGTTGTTGTTCACCCACACACGCAAATGTCACCTGAGAACACTATTCTATTGCACTATTATGACACCATTGCATTTCATTAATTGCCTTTTTCCTTGCATTTGCTTGCACCAATTGGTGACTGTCTTGAGCATTTGAATGTTCTGAACTTGCATTTAATTACCAGTCCATATGATGTATATAAATCCCTATTATAGGTTCACCTTACCTGAGCATTTTCCCCTTCTTTTCGAATCACTGAATAGCTGGGATGATGAATTGGTGATTGGCCTTGACTAAAAAAACCTGGGATTCATGTCTTTTAAACCTGAGAAATTGTGAACTGATTTCCCTTCCTTTCTTATACACTGTCATACACACATATCCACATTGCCCATGTAGCACTGTTTTCCTTTATGACATAACCCTCTATCTAGTACACACACACACATGCCTATGTATCACTCACTAATTTGAACTCTCACACACTGTTTTGAACTGCCACATTCATTGCTGTTTTCTGATATTTGCACATTACACTTTCCTGTCAACACCACACAAAACTGAGAATTCACACACACACTGTTTTGATACACTAGAATGTGTTTTGTATTCCCAGAGATTTAATGTTAATGTGTTAACTGAAATGTGGGTTACATAGTAGGTTGGAATGTAAATATATGAGTGATGAATGTAATGGTAATAGTAGAGGTAGTTAGAGGAACCTGTTTCAGTCCTCTTCCCTTCCTATTGAATGAGGAGTAATGTATTCTCAGATTTTTTCCCCCTTCCATTCAGATTTCCCCACTGTTCAGTCCACTGTCCAGCCCCCTTCTTCCTTGCTTCTATCCTATGGATTCACATTGTGTCCAATTGTTATCTATTTGTATAAAAGTTGAAAGGATACTATAGTGTATATATATTATGATAAATAGGTGTCTATATACATGTAGTGAGTTTTACCTAAATATGATACATGTTGTATATAGGATACTCTATGTGTTGTGTCTAGTTCTTGTGAGGGATATACCTATGCATTTATGTGATATGTATATCTATATGATACATGTGTTATATATGAGAGCTATATATATATGTCTAGGACTATAGGCTTTGGGTGATATATACATTGATATATTATGATATGTATGTGGCATCCTAAGTTACGTCAGCCTATGGGTTAGAATGAGTTAGTATATCATAGAGCTGACCTAGATATTGACCAATAGTCTAATATTGACCCCTTTGACTAGAGTTGACCCAAAGTCAACATTTAGTCTGGATATACCAATTGACCAGTTTGACTAGAATATTGACTTAGGTTGACCCAGAGTTGACCAAGTTTGACTTGGGCCTAGTTTGACCTAGACAGTTGACCATGTTTGACTTAGAGTTGACTTTGACCTAGATTGGCCTAGAAATCATGTAGATTGCATCATAAACATCAATTACCTTGTTTTAAACACATTATAACTTGTACTGTTCTATTTAGGATACTGTGACTCTGGTGCAGACATCTGACATTACACTATCTTTTCAGAGTATCAGGCGAGTACATTCTCTGATAGTTCTCTCATTTATTTGCCAGTTACTGTATTTCAGTTCTATTTAGTTTTATGTGATTCTCTGATACCACACGTATGGATATTCTGGATTCATGTATGCGACACACTCACCATATTATCTGGCCTCTATTACTGGAATCACTGGAATCATTCTGGAATCTATTTCTGGAATCATCATATTTTGGCTGGACTCATCTCGATTCTCGTGTCGAATTCTGGATTCACTTGTTTACGGGGCGGGGAAATATTGAGTAAGACATGTAGACATACCCCAAATCTGGAATCTCCCTACTGGAATCTACTGGAAGCATAGCCATCTCTCGCCTGATCAGTGAGAGGTGTGCCTGATTACCCACAGCCGTTTATATGTCGATCTCGGTATTTTAAAACACACTATTAGATTAGCTGGACTCACCTGGATTCTTGATCACTACCTAGAATCATCTGGTACTGGATTTCATCTTGTATTAGATTCATCCCGTACTGGATTTATAGTAGTTTACACTTGTTTTACATTTACTGCCTGGACTTATCATGTTACCTTAGTTCAGCTAGATTTAATTACAGTCGTCATTGCCATCATTCTTCTCTTGTTTAGTTACTTTACTTTCCTTGTATCTTACTGTTTCTCTATACCATCACCTGTATATAAACTGCCATATTCATCAATAAAACTGTTTATAACTGCTTTGTAGTTCCCTGTCATTTACTTGGGTTTTCTCTGATGAGTTGTACTCGTTCCTGTCCTGACTGGACCTGTTGAAAATTTTACAGATGACTGCCCTGAGGACTCATGCCCTACATATTATGAGGAGATGGCTTAGCTACCTATGGCCCCGACACTCAGGAGTGTTGGAGTTTAGTTAGTCTGTCTTGTTTTAGTTTTTCCCTGTTTAGAACTGGAATTGTATATAGAGATTTGAGACTTGAGATGTATTTGAGATTGTTTGAGTTGTTGTTATTTTATTAGTAGTTTTGTTGCCTTCAATTCTTAGTTTATTTCTGTGTTATCTTATCGTGCTTACTGTGATTGAGTTACACCATATCTTATACTTGTCCTCCGTTCGGAGTTGATCATGATGAGTACATTATATACTGCATGAGTTGATGGTTAGTTAGAGACTTAGAACAGCGTTCTACCCGCCGACACTGCGGCGTAGGCTGGGCGTTGTTACGTGCTCGTACCCTCACAGTGGGTGCGGGTCGTGACACCTTGTAATCTATTAACGAGATAATTGACCGACACTAACCGGTTTACCAAGAATATAGAATTCAGAAGTCCAGAACCCATTAGTCGACCAAGGCCTTAGAGATAGAAAGATTATAGGACTGTATAAGCAAGAACCCAGGTAAGGTTTTGATACTCTCAAAACCCAAACTACTTATTCGTCCTTCCAAAAATCTCGCATATTTACATTTTGACTCTCTTGGCCAATGCTGCTATTACAGCCTAGTTTTCAAGCTTGCCCTTTTATCGAGCTTGATTCGAGACATGTGTTTATTGGGGACGCCCGCTAACATATTGTCTAATCAGAATCAGCGTATCACGGTCTGATCAACCATGATGCATTTGGTTCGCTCTTTATCTAATTACCCTTCGTGGATTGAGATGTAGATGTCTCTAGGATCTCATCCGCGATTGCTTTGACAATTCCTCTTGAATTATGCATTCGCCTTTGAATCACGTAATTGTATTCAGTGACAGCTCTTGAACCCTTCATTATTTTTGTCTTCCACTGATTGAAAAGATGAAAGCTCGTAATTGATAAATAGATACATAGTATTTTCTATGTCTATGATTTGTATACGCAAGTGTAGCTACCATCGACCAACCCTGTGACTGGAACCTTGCCTTGAGTTATTCGTCCTCCCTTCGACAATAAACCTGCTATCTTGATCTTCTAGTCATTGGAGTCCAAGAATGATTAGGATCTTTTCCTTGATCAAGTGACAACCTAGGAGACTACCTATTCTTAAGAGACCAATTGTTTTTGAGCCTCTAATTATTTGTTTAAAGCTTGCCTTAACTAGAACCCTTGTGACAATAGTCTTGCAGGCTTGACACAAATAGAAATTCATGACCTAGTTGTTAGAAATCTTTTCATATGATGTGCCTTAGAGTTGGTTACCCCATCGATAACTCATGTATACTGTGGACGAGTAGGTCATTCTATTTTTATCGACTTTGTGTCATGGCACACGCACTCATTTTCCATTTATTGAGGAACGACCCTTGACTTGACTTATATCTACCGTATTCCGATACGGCGTGCCTTATTCTTTATTAACAAGAGTCGAGGTACAGTATCCGGACTTTGGAAACCCTCTAACCTCATTATTCCTAAAACCATATCCTAGCTTCTAAGGTGGGTAGACTGTAAGCTCTCTAAAATTTTGGGATATAGGAGGATTATCGATTGATTAGAATAATTTCCATTAGGATAATTAGTGCCCCATGGACTCCCACTTTCCATTTAGATCATTTCGTGTCCCCGGTCGTGCCATTAATATTCGGAGCACGAGACCAACTGTTACCTTCCAACAAATTTCATATGCAAGATCTAGACAAGTCCACCTTCATCTAGGTACATCATGTCCCACTCAAACCCGTCCTTTGTACTCTATTCTTGTGGTACGACTTTCAGGACAAAAGGACTAGCGATAACCCTTACCATAGTACCGGTACACTTTCTGATTTCTATTAGAGCCTCAACCCTAACTCAATTCCTTCAATCCAGTATATGATTGAAACCTACTTTAGGTTGCCCTAACTAGTAGAAATAGTTTTATCATTGGAATCTTGTCAGTCAATATGGATTGAAATCCAAGGTTCATCCAACCAACTAGTGATGTCCAGATAGGGAACCCATTAAGACCCAGTACAACCCATCTAGGCATACCCCTATATTTGGGCTGTAGAACTGAACTATTTGAAATTGGCCCCTGTATCTATTATGTAATCTCCACTCCTTAGAATGTGAATCCATTCGTAAACTTTATCCCATCTACTTGGAAGTCGCGATACTATCTTGTATTGCATTCATAATCTTTGCTCGTGTGTTTGAGTAACCACGAAAAGATCACAATCTTGATTCCTCAAATTTTGTTCTATTGTGGAACATTGTTGAGATAAACTTCGAGAACAAAATTTCGGTATCGCACAGATTGCAAGCCCTCTGAGAAACGAAGGGTTCTTCGGTTGAGCAAGTGACTGGACTAGAGAAGCCCAATCTAGCAAGTAAGTCAATGGTTCATAAAACTTTCATTCCATTGCATCATTGGATACTCTCCACCATTCTCGAAACTTCATATTGCTCCGATTATTTTTTTTATCATCGTCCGTCCTCGTGCAGAGCGATGAATGGTCAGACTTATTAGAATTATCAATATTCATAGCTACTTGTGCAAATTGCTTGTTAAGATTTTGGATTGCTTGATAGATAGGAGAGGATATAGGTGCCATATGCGATAGATTTTATTGGTACAAAATTTAGCAATTAGTTGGAAGATTATAAAGTTTTAGCGACAGGAGATCTGATGGAGTAGTGACCAAAGGGGGTAGCAGTCCTCAAGAATTCAGAGCTATAGAATGGCTAGAAAGGGTTATAAAATATTGTGAGGAATTAAATTGAGGAGATTAAGGTAATGGTAGATTTTAAGAATAGTTATGGATTAGAATTTCGAGGACGAAATTATTTTAAGGTGGGTAGATTTGTAGCTCCCCTTCCCGAAATTTTCAAAATATTTTCATATTATTTATTTGATTTAAATATGATATATTTATACTCTTATATATTATTAATATTGATTATAGTTAGAATTTTATTGTATATGTGGAAATGTATTCCTATGAAATACATGTATTAGGCTATATATATATATATATATATATATATCTATAATATATAATATATATATATATATATATATATATATATATATATATATAATATATATATATATATATATAATATATAAATATATATAATATATTTTATATATATTATTATAATATATATATATATATATATATATATATTTTATATATATATATTTATATATTTATATATATATTTATATATCTATATATATATATTATAATATATATATAAAAAAAAAAATATTTTTATATTTATATATATAAATATATTTTATATATATATATAAAATATATATATATATAAAATATATATATAATATATTATATATATATATATATATATATATATATAATATATATAAAAATATATTTTATATATTATAAAATATATATATATATATATATATATATATATATATATATAATATATATATATATATATATATATATTATATATATATTTTATATATATATATATATATATATATATTAATATATATATATATATATATATATATATAAATGTATATATGAATCATATATATAGATATAAATATATAGAAATATATATTGAAATATAGAAACAAGTGTATATACGAATATATATATATGTGTATATATAAAGTATATGTGTATATTAAATGTATAATATATATGTGTGAATAAATATATATATAAATGCGTGTATTCGTATGCATATAAATATGTATAATATAAATATTGTATATGAGTATTTTTATAGATATATATTAATATACTTAGTTAAAAAATATAAGAAGATAGCAGTATCCTTAGCCAGGCCAGCCCATAAGTTGATCCCGGCCTATTGAACTGAGAAACCCCCGCAGAGCTCAAACCGAGCCTAGCTAGGTACAGCCTGCTCTTTTCGTTCGAGCGCCCCAACCCGAGTTATATAACAGAGAGGAAGAGATCGAAATACACTCAAACCCTAATGCAACCCCTAGCCGACCAGGCCGCCACCACCCTGGCGACCCTCTGACGCCGCCCCACGTGGCCAACGGCCGGCCACGAGTCGCCGGACGGCGGCCAAGGAAGCCGCGTGCGCAACAGAGCTGAACCACAACACAGCGCACCCGACTCAGGTATGCCACTTCGCCGTCAATGTTCTTCTCGATTACTCAATCGATTTCGACCCCGTAAAATCCTACGCGTAGCCAATGTAATCCCCTACGTGACCCTTCGATTTGTTTCGAATGTGGTTGACCATTTTTTGGAAACCGATTCGAATATCGAAAAATCTGCCCCGAAACAGGATTTATGTTAGCCCATGTACCCATATTAGGAGATCGATTCGGATCGATCTAACACCAGATTATAAATTGTATTTGAACAAAGTTTTAGAGTACATGACCAGTATTAGAACCCTTCTTTTATTTTCTGTTTTGGACTAGTATAGATTCAGTTAGATGGTTTCGAAAATCCGAAAAAACCTTATTTCAAAATTGAATTTAATGAAAAACTCATCCACACGACGTGCGTCCCGCCAATTCGGGCGATGTGGTCATACACCGTAAGCATCAAAAGGTGCGTAACGGCTTCGTGGTCGTGGGCTTTGACGAATTCAAATTGCTCGCGTGTGTACGACGAATTTGATGCGTATCCGTCGAAATTCCCCGTATCGGCCTCTGTGCAAGTTTCTCAATTACTTCGTGCACACTCGTCAGAACGAGACGAAACTTGTGCCAACAGGACCGTATATTTTTTGGTCCTTTATGCCAAGTTTGGTCTGATTCTGAGACAGTTGAATCGGAACGCCATTTTGCGGGCCCCACGGTCCCACTCAACGGGCGATTTTGTACAAGGCCTGCCGAAATCCAACTTTGGACATACGGTTGGGTTCGTATCAAAAAACAGAACCTGTTGACATATAGTTTGATGACTTTAGAGACCGTTGACTCTGGCACGCTTTTCGGTGCAAAGCAGGCCCAACGGCGGACACCGTTTTGATCCAAAGTTACCGTTTTGCCCCTGTGTCCAGAATTGGACTTAAGGACATACAATCCTGGCTAATTTGACTATTCTGAGAACGTTGGTAATGTTTATTTCAACATCTGGAGACTTCTGCATGTGTTGACTGATTGTAGCTCATTGAGTGGTATAGTATTATTGGTTTCACCAGCTAAGGACCTCAGGCAAGTACACTTTCTGATTGTTTTTGATTCATAGTAGTCTTTTTATTTCATGTCTATACATATATCTTGCTGCTTGTTGACACGCTCGTCACACTGAGTAGTCGGGAGGGGAAATATCTTAGTAGACATGTGTACTACCCAGAACTATCCTATGATGTCTATTCGTGAATAATAGCACCTGTACATGACACGTAGAGGTGCCGGATTTACCCCCTAGCCGTTCACATATCGAAACGGATATTTCACACCACATAGGTAGATGTCTTTTATTTTTCTTTACTTCTCTATCGTGCTATGTCATCAGTTATCTTCCAGTTTTTATATCTCATATGTTATTTTCATGTCTTGTTAATTCTATTGTGTTTTTGCATTGTCGTCGGTTTGTGTACTTGTTCCATTTCTGATTGAAAACCAATATTTTTCAGGTTAGCTGTGGCTTCACTTAGCTTGGGAGATCGGATGTACTTGCAGACAGAAACTTAGAAATAGATAGCAATGTATTATTTTCATTAATTGTAAAATCTTGTATTTTCTTTAATTATAAATGTTGTAAATATTGTAATAAATTTAGAAATGTGAATGAGCAGCAAATGTTAAATTTTAAGCATTTATAGTCTTGCGGGCTTGACAGCGTTCTACCGCCGACTTTGCGACGTAGGCTGGCTTAGACACGCCTCGTATCCGAAAAATGGGTGTGGGTCGTGACAAAAACTCATCACAGCAAAGGAAATATCGAGAAATAAGGTTTTATCAGGTTTATCAGGTGCATTGATATTATAAAAACATTGATTATTAGGTTTTAGGGTTGTCAATCAACGAAGTTTTTTTTCTATTTCAGGATGGTTTACCACCAGAAAGACCGCAGATCAGCCCGGAGTTGCAGGTAGCTCAGATCAGGCCGCACCAGATGTTCCGACAGATCAGCTTCCGCCAGCGCCTCCTATCTTTCCTCCGATGCCCTCGACGATGATGTTTGACGGCGCCCAGGTGATGGCCATGGTCCAGCAGTTCATGGAGGCCCAGAATCATCAGGCTGTGCAGTTCAGGGAGGCTCAGAGTCAGCAGGCCACAAAGTTCAGAGCGACCGTTGTCGACGCACTAAGGACCAGAGAGCCGGCAACACCAGCTCCAGTAGCACCAAGACCAGGGACGGCCAAGGAATACCAGAATCTCTGCCGTTGGACTTTTGGGGCAATGAGGGTATCGTCTATGCAGACGAATGGCTGAAGAATGCGGAGAGGACACTGAGGATGGCGTGGGTCCTAGATGACCTGAAGGTGGAGGTGGCGAGCATGCGACTCTTTGATTTGGCCAGAGCTTGGTACCGGAAGGACCCCCAGTTAGCTGAGCCCCAGGTTTCTTGGACAGATTTCAAAACTCTGTTCAAGGAGAAGTTTTTCCTCGATGTGGAGCAGGATGAGCTTCGCATACAGTTCGAGACCTTGCATCAGGGGACGATGACAGTAGCGGAGTACACTTCCGACTTTACTAGGCTCAGTAGGTTCGCGGAGAGCCAAGTCAGAGCACCAGAGGACAGGGCCTGGAGATTCAAGAAGGGTCTTACCAGGGAGCTGCGGCATGCAGTAGCTATTAGCCAGGCGACTACCTACTCGAGCATCCTTAAGATCGCCCAGGCAGTTGAGAAGGAGATGGACCCGAGGCCCAAGAGGGATAGGGACATCGGCAGCAGCAGTTACCAGGCACCGGCGAAGAGGGTGCAGATACAGACTCAGACAATGCCAGTTCAGCAGGCAGTAGTTCAGCACCGTCCAGCCAGAGTTCATGCAGATCCGCCTCAGAGACAGCAGTTGGCAGTCACTTGCAACTACTGTCATCGGCCGGGGCATCATTACGATGAATGTCACAAGAGGCTGAGGCTTTGTTTATTCTGTGGATCACCTGCTCACCAGGTCAGAGATTGCCTAGAAGCCGCTGAGGGACGAGCACGAGGAGCACCGGGACCCCAGCAGGAGGACTTACCTCTTCCTGATCAGCAACCGCAGGGAGATCAGCCAGAGGGGCGAGTCTACCTGATGACAGCTGAGGATGTGGAGACTATTCCGATTCCGGATGAGTACTGACGACCGGAGGCACTTGCGGATCACTATCTTCTTTGATGTTTTTTATATTTCCTTGTTGTTTCTCTATTTTGAGACTTGTATTACAGTTTCCCTATCTTACTAATTGCTTCATAGTACCTATAAACTACTTGTTGACTGTTGATTGTCTCTTGATATCCAATAAAAACTTGTTTCTAAGAATAGATACTACTCCTCCCTATCATGATTTAAAATTTTCACCAACTTCTTTGAAACTTCTGGATAAAGTTGAGAAAATATTTGACAACCTACTATGACCTGGATTATGGAGGCCGTAAGTCCATTGCAGCTAGCTGTACACTGGCGAGACAGGGGCTCTAAGTCAAAGTAATTACGGGTATTTTCAGGTTCTCAGATATTATTGAAGCTAAGTCCTAAATTTCTCTATTGTCGGATAAAGTTGATAAAAGTATTATGGTAATCTAGTATTATCAAAAAAATGGAACCAAGGTTCACTACAGCTAGATGCATATTGACGGGACATGAACGGTAGGGGAAGTGACCCAGATATGCAAGATCATCGGATGCTATTGAGACTATTATTCCGTGATCATGATTTCTGTAAATAACATTTTATTCCACATTAAATCGTGCCAATTTCAAATTTTATATCTGCTTGCCACATCGTGCCATTTTTGAAATTTCAAGGACGAAATTTTTCTAAGGGGGGAAGATTTGTAACTCCGCTTTTCCGGAATTTATAAATAATACTATTTTCCTAGTATTTTTGGAGAATGATAATTATTATTATCATTTTTTTAGAAAGTTATTTTCCTAAAAATTAAGCTGCCATATTTATGTGAATAAATTTCTGCTTAAATTTTGATTAGGGATTAATGATTTTATCTTCTATTTTCTCTAGTTAAATAATTAATGGGGTTGATGATGGGCCCAATTCACTTTGGGCTTGTCATAGGAATGTTGGTTATATAGTTTGAAATTTTATTATATTTTCCCTCCAAATTCTTAAATTCTTAAATTTTGAAATACCAAGTTTGTTATAACTAAATTAGAGTTCCCCACTCATTTTCTTTAAATTTTCTAACTGATTTCTTCAACTCCTGTAAGTAATGTAAAGGAGAGGGGGATTTATAAATTAATTCCTTACTTAATAGGGCCATTTTGTAAATGATTTGAGTGGGGGGGGTTAAGTGCAAATATGCACTTTTAGTTATAAATTGTGAATGAGAACAGAGTTCTTATTTTATTCACTCCTCTCAAAAATTCAAATCTCGATCTCTGCTCGGTTCCCTCCTTCGTGAAGCTCGACGACGACGACGACCATCACCTCGACGCTGACGACCACCATCACCTCGACGACGACGGCGGAATCTTCTTCTCCGGTGAGTCTCGTTCGATCGTCTCGTACTTGTTCTTCTCTAAATTAATCTTGATCCGATCAATCTGATCTGAACTTCCAGATCGAGATGAATTGCTTTCACTGCTCGACTGAAGAATTGCTAATCAACTATTCGAACGATCGATCAGTGAGTGTCTCGTACTTGAAACTAAAATTCGATCTTAATTTATTGTTTCTGATTCAATCGAATTTCCTGAATCTTATGTTTGGCGGGATGAGGAATGATTTTTTTTATGTTCGAATTTCTTTTGTCGATGATCAGATTGGGCTGGAATCCTCGATTTTGTGAATTCGGTTGTTGGTGAGTTCCTAATTTGATCCTTGCAAGTTTTCTCCAATTTTGGAGTTGAGATGATTCAAATATGACTCATGAATGTCTTCTTCTATTTATGCATGATTAGTGTTTAACGAAATGACTGAACCAGTTGAGGTGTCAAACCTGGACACGGGAAGTTGGCATTTCGGACACAGGAGCAGGAGACCAGCCTTATTGGACAGTCTAAATAATTGCAAGTCGTAGTATCGGACACAGCACAGGTGTGATTCCTCTGTTCTCCTTCTATCCTATTTTTTATGATTTATAGACGATTCCCTGGGTTTGGACTGATCTGTGCGGACACTTGGTGTCAGCACTGGTGTCGAGCCAAAGCTCGGTTGACGCAGGACAGGGAGCAGTATCCATGTCCAAGTCAATAGCTAGTATGGGTATTTTGGAGTACAGTGAGTTAGTTGGTTCATTTTGAGACTGATTTTGCATCTATTACTGAACATAACACCTGGGTATTACTTGTGAGTGGATGAATTAGCCTAGATCAAAACTGATTGGCATCAGTCCTTATTTAAGGACTGGTTTATGTCAGTTTGGGGACAGGGTTGAATGGTATCAGTTTGGACATGTATCTGTCAACCATGTTCAAGACTGACATTGAGAATTGATCATCCAGTTGGGTTTTTCAAAGGAAGTTAAGTTCATTTGATAGATGGTTTTAGAGATTAACTTGTTAGTGGGTGGCATGGATTTGTGTACGGCCGGATTATAAACCTAGTTTATTGGTATTTAGGAGCAGGCCATATATGATGTATCTATGTTGTATAGAGACACACTAACTCCCACTAGAACTGATACAATTATGACTGATACATGGCAGGGGCTATAAGGCTGAACCATATTGAAGTGAAAAGGGAATTGAATCAAAAGTAAGTGACTAAGCAATAGAGTTCATGGTAAGGACTCAATCCAAGGATAAATAGCTGACAGTGAGTAATGATCCGAGTGGACTGATACAATATATTAGGAGACTGAACAGGAATGGTGGTCTAGGAGATACTAATATGTGAATGAAACTGAACTTAAATACAATATAGACAATTAAGGGATATGGGCATGGACTCTAGTATGCAGGATGGACTTCTCATGTCAAAGGGACTGAACTTATGATAGTAAGGACTGAACTCAATCTATACATGATAGTAAGGACTAAACTCAATCTGTGGACTACTCTTCCAATTGACTGATACTAAAAAGGAATAGGGACTGAGTTATGAGCATGGGGCTTGAAACATCATATTGAACAGTACAAATGACCAATATGAAGACTAATATTTTTGGTAAAGATTGATACATAGAGGAAAGAACCAAAATAGGACTGAATTTTACATGATGTAGGACAAAGCATTAAAAGTGGACCTAAATGGACTGATCAGGTTTGTTAGAAATAAGGAATATAGGCTTGGATAACTTAACCATTAGGTAACTTTTTGTTTAACTGTCATAGTTTTTTAGGCCGATAATTGAATTGTGGACTTGAGTCCAGGATTAGGCAGGAGTTGGTTTTAGGATGTTATAATAAAGGAAATTACTGATGTTAAGATGGTTGTTTAGTAGTTTGAGGGTTGAGTTTAGGCTTTTGATTTTGTTTAAATAATGAGTTGGGCAAAAATAAAGGGGTTATGGATATTAACTTAGATTTGGCTATTAGACCATTTAGACATAGATCAAATTAAGCATTTTGATTTGTTTTAAGCTTTAGAATGATATTCTTAGCAATATTGTGTCTTCTCATCAAATTCTCTCTAGACTTTGGACTTGACATCTACAACAAACATCAGGCAAGTACACCGACTCGATCCTTTTACTCTGTATTTCTGTCTTACTTTATGTTCTCATATTGACACATTGTACACAAGACTATTCATTGTTTATTGTTCATTGTTCACCGTTCATCATTCATAGTTCATTGTTCTTACTTGTACATTGGGGTGGGGAAATACTATAGATATGTGACCAATCCTTTTTAGCTAGGCATTAACTAATAGCTTAGGTCCCACATCGTGCACGTGGGACTCTAAGCCGTACCATTATTCACTGTTCACTGTTCATTGTTTATCTAGCCGGTCACATACTCTGATAGTTATTTCAAATGCATGTTACACTTATAGTATAGTTCATTGTTTCTGGATCTGGTACTATAGTTTTATTGTTATTCCTGTACCACAGTTTCATATTCATGTCTTGTATCATAGTTCATATTGTTATTTTTTTATGCATTTCAGTTTACATTGTTTAGAGCTTCTTGTCGGGGTTGTACTTTGCTCTTTTCCTGACAGGATACGTTGCAGGTTTACTTGATGGTGTTGTATCTCCTTCATGGGCCAGAGCCCGAAGCCAGGATAGAGTTGTGCCTTAGGATAGACCTAGAATTTTAGAGTTAGAGAGGATTTAATTAGATTGTTTTAGAGAATTTTATCATGTATTGTATTGTATTGAGGATTTCAGGATTGTATAAATTTTATTCATGTTACCGGATTTGTCTCAGGATGATATTGTATAATAACTTATGGATTATGGTGATTCTGGGAACGTGTATAGCAGCTGTGATAGTTTATATTTCTGGTATCTTAGAGTTTTCCTTAGAATTGTACAGCTTACTTTTTTGTATCCATCGACGAAGGCTGGGCGTGTCCGACTCGTGTCCGATTATTCGGTAGCGGGTCATGACAGACGGCCAAAAACTGTTAAGAAAAGTCCTATCCATGACGGTCAAAAAAAGGGATCTTTTCTTGACTTCGGCCTACTTGACGGATCCGCAACTGTCAATATACCCATTTCTTGACGGGAAAAAGCCGTCAAGAAAAGCCTTTTTTCTTGTAGTAGGATCCACGTGTAGTTGAGCAAGTTGCGCACACAACATGGCTTTGAATGGGGCATGTCGCACCTCCGTTTATTGATGCTGGTTTTCGGGTTGTTTCTAATGCGCCTCCATCATGTGCAGCATACTCTCCATATTGTTGGCAGAAGGTTCGGCCCTCGAACTACTCGAGTCACATAAAGCATTCACCTCGTTCTCGGCCACAGCTTCTCCAACTTCTGAAAATAGAAGGCAACTCACATTAGTCTCAAAAAATATTACGGACTCATTGTACGGAACAACTCATCTCATCGACACGAGATCAAGGGTTCGATTTCCAGGACGTAAAGTTGTGCTCTGATACTATTATGTCACGTTCCGATTCCAAAGAATTGATTTCCCACGGACGTGATGTTGTGAAAGCCTAGGTTGCACTCGCACAAGGTAATTTTATAAGGTTATCCGAAACACAACATCTAATAGAATTCGTATAGAAATTGAACAATACATTCTAAATAGAAGAAAATTTTACTTCATTGCTAATGAACATCTCAGCGACACGAGGGGTATAGACCGGGACATAGGGCACGACAGAGGAGTCTTGGACCTTATACACAAAAGGGCTCGTGATCCGGCTAGGGGTGATGATAGCTCAGGACCGACGAAGTGTCCCCATATTTAGAAGGGAGTCTTTTAGCCCCATTAGGAGTATCATCCACCAGCTAGAGCTTCGGCTTAGCAACAGCATTATGCACCTGCTCGAGCCCAGTTCAACAGGTCAGCAGCCTCCGAGACATACTCAGCAGGCCCCCACTTGTCATTTTTGTAAGAGGTCGGGTCTTGTTTGGGAGATCTGTAGGAAGAGGCTTGGACTCTGTTTACACTATGGCTCTGTGGGATACCAGGTGAAGAATTATCTCCTAACTCCTTACCATCGAGCGCAGGGTACAGTTCCATATCAAAGGGGTTCATCTAGGCCACCAGTGGCACAGTAGAATGTTCCGCCTCTGCAGCGGGAGACACCTCATCAGGGCAAAGCTTTTGCGATGGCGATCGAGGAGATCGATATTGCAGGTTATGTTCTTTTTATTTCCATCTATTTATCTGTTGATTCTTTCGAATCTTATAGTTGCATCAGTAATTGCTATGCTACTGATAAACCCTTATGGATACTGCAAGAACTTGACTAGTTGAATTCATAACCATGCATGATTGATAACCAATGAATGATTTCTTTTTCAATAGAATTGTATGCTCGCACAATTTTAGATGAGACTTTTCTTAGACTAGGGTTGTGGTTATAGAGGGGATTGGGATAGATTAGTCATATTCATCTAGAAGAGAAAAGATGAGTTATGTGAGGGATACCCTATCTTTTGAATCATAAGATGTCCTTTCGTTTCTTGCCTACCTCTATCTTTTAATTTCAAGGACAAAATTATTTTAAGAGGGGTAGATTTGTAACCACAACTTCTCACCTTAGGCCATCTCCAATGGGGGTTTCTATCTCCCCTATTTCTATGGTAGAAACCCACTTTACAAAAAGTACTTCCGAATGAAGATTTCTATTCCAATTTCTGTCCTATGCGGCCGTAATATAGGATGGAGAGTTTCTATGAGGGTTTCTATATGTATTCTCATATAAATTCTCCATCTTTTATATTAATTAATATTGGGCCTACACCATTAAAGTGATCCTCTATTTGTTGATACGTAGGCTAGAAATGGAGAACCACTGGAGATTATTTTTGTGTGTGTACAATTTCTATATAGAAACTCTACCAACTAGGATAGACGTACAATGACAAGTAGGACAGAAACTCAATTTATAAATCACCATTGGAGACGTTCTATTTTACTAATTTGTTATGTTGTTAATTATCATGCCCCGATCCTGCAGGATCGTTCGTCCTCGCTTTGATCTCTGCGGAATCGATCGTCCTCACTTGGGCGTGATGTCGTGCAAGCCTAAGTTGTGCTTTCACAAGGACAGTACCTACACAATACAACTAGAATAAACAAAAGACAACACAAGCAGAACATTTAAATGCAGAAAACCAAATATTTGACACAGAGATTTGAAATAGCAACACTTCTTTTATTGATAACTAATAGAAATATAAGTACATTGCTTGCGACTTAGAATGCCCTAATTGGCTTACATATTTCTCTTTGATTAACTGTTGGTACTCTTTGGTTCAGCTCGTCACTAATAGATAATGAACACCCCCTCGATCGCGAGGTCTCTTTACCTCAGGGTGTTCCTCTAATCCTCCTAGGCCGAGTGGTTCTAGTGCCGCAAAATCGGTCTTGGAGATTTCCCTCGTTCATAAGTTGTTCGAGACCAATGTGTGAATGCAACTCTATCAGATAAATATCTATTATAACAACTATGCAACATTTTAGAATTTCCATTTACTCTCATTTCTATTCTCTATACTGCAAACCATATCATCTCTATCATGTAACTTTAGTAACATTAACAGAAATATCTTTGAAGCATAGTAAGAGAGCATATAACCATTCATATTGAAACGAGTGAAGCAACATTTCTATGATTTAGCATCTGATTCATTTCTTTATTCTTATCTTTTGTTGTTTCGGTATCATTGATCAGAGGGACTTAACAAAAGAGTGGACTAGAAATCATTTTTATTAGGGCATGGAGATAAGTGGTAGTCCGGTCAAAGCAACTCACCAAAATTGAATCTTATTCGAGAGGAGGAACTTCACGCAGCGATCACGCTCCGCCTAAGCATCCTACATTGGCACCAACACTTGATTAGCATACTTCGATCTCTTTCTCTCAAGATTCAGAATGAATGCAATAAAAGCAAACAATAAAAACCAATCATCGAAAACCAACAGGAAAACGCATTCATCAAAATCAAGCAGCAAAAGGAAACATTCAACGAAAACTCTTGGACTCATTTCAATAGAAGCCAATCCATGAGTTGGAAAGGTTTATTGCATTTCATACGTAATCAATCTTTATCGACAAAAGGTTTACCAAATACTCAGCCAAGACTGAGTTAGCAAGTCGTGGGTATTACATAGTGGACCGCGACGAGCGGGGCACTACACTAATTATATAGTTACTATTAACTAGTGTTAGCTAAAATATTAGTTAATTAGAATTAATTAGAGTTAGTGTCATGAATAGAACATTCCATTAGGTTAGTGACATGGTGGACCACTAGTGGAACATTTCAATTCAAATTATTTCCTTAAGTTTCTTACTTCTTCTCCAAGCTTCTCTTCATCCATTTATTTTATTCTCTATCATTTCTAGATCTAGAATTCCAATACCAATTCTCCACCAGATCCATTCATTCTTTCCATTGGAAAATTAAATGCTTGGAGCACAAGAAGAAGCTTAAAGAGGAGTCTAAGCAAGGAGGACCGTGTCCGATTCGACTTCTTTGTCCAAATTTGGAGTTCTTCAAAGGAGGCACCCCAAATTGGGTAATTCTCTAGTTTCAACCAACTTATGGTTAGAAATACCAATTGGACCCATAGGAACCCTTCCATAGGTGGAATTGACTCTCCAATGCTAGATCTAGGTGTTAGAAGCCTTCAATTTAGTATATCTAGGTTTATCCATGAAGAATGATGATTTATATACTCAATGTGTGTTAATTATTAATTTTGACCACCAAGTATTTGACACATGTTCTCAAAATGATTTGTTGTCATATATTGATTTTTGCTTGCATCTATGTGCCTAATTTTAGTGGAAATTGACCTCCTCGTGTCTATTAGAATACGTGGCCCCGTATCATAGCAATTTTTTATACGCACGATCAATTTGGACAATGAGGGCGATATGTGTCAATCGACATTTTTTTTATTTATTGCATTATATATATTTAATAGCATAATTTGGGTCTTGGCATGGAATTGATGAATTTGGGGGTTGTATATCATAATTGAGTACATTGGCTTGAGAGCATATAATGGTATGGTGTGGTTCCACCTATGCTAGGGAGAGTAGTGAATATATATAATTTTTAACATTATTTTCGCATATGCCTATATATATATATATATATATATATATATATATATATATATATATATATATATATATATATATATATATATATATAAATATATATATATATATATATATATATATATATATATATATATATATATATATATATTAAAAAATATATACATATATAAATAAATATATATATATATATATATATATATATATATATATATATATATATATATATATATATAAGACTAGATCGAAAAACTCCTTCATGAGCTCCCCTCCTAAGCTCCCCCTTCCTGAGTCCACCCCCCCCCCCCCCTCGCTCGATGTCGACGCCGAGACATGGCAGGCCCGGCGAACCGCCGTCAACTTCACCCCTACCTTCCCCGGTGCCGTCCACGCACGCTGTCGGTGGTTCGTCCTCTTCCGACGGGCGAGCACGCTTCGGCGACCACGCTACCGTCTCTCGCCTGGTCGGTCGACCAGCTGGCCCTGATCGGGTTAGCCTCCGCCGCGGCGGCCCCGAAGCTCCGGTTGCCGCCCCCTACGGTGCTCCCTCCCGATCCGGACGAGGTGTCCCCTCCCTTCCGGGGAACGGCAGACGTCGGCGGCCACGGTAGAGTCCCGTCCCCCGGGCTGTAAGCCCTCTGAATTTTAGGGTTTATTTTAAATTTTCTAAATAAATTATTTTCAATAAATATTTTATTATAATTATTTTTGATCATTAAATGTAGTTTTTTGTGATTTTGATTTCTGGAGCGTTAGAGATGTCAATCTCTGGAAACTCTCTTTATGAGTTTTGTAGTAGACCAGATTATATTTATTTTGGTATAAGATGTCTTACTCAAACTTGTTCCCTTGTGCTCTTTTTGCATCGCACAACTTTCGGGTCAATTTACGCCAATTGATTATCTACCGTAAAACCTGATCCAACTTCCAATTTAATTTCAGGGCCTGACATCGGTCCAATCTAATCGACCCAATATATGGTTCTGACCTGTTTTGAGCCTACTATGCATGTGCCACTTGCGTGCCACCCAATTGATCTCCCGTGTGCTCCTATTTCATCCATGATTATAAATTATTTAAATTTATATTTATGATCAAACCTTAGTCCAAACTTGACCGAACTTGATCCAACACCTAACCAGATTCTATGTGGCCCCTCTCATGACTACCCAAACATCCCACATAATTTCTCTTTTTTATTTAAAATATCTTATTTTTCTCTCTCTACTTATTTAAATATCTCTATTTAAAATATCTCTTTCTTTTTCTTTCATATATACAAATATCTCTCTCTCTCTTCACTACACACACCCCCTTGTCTCTATCAGCACAAAAATTACCATCCTAGTCGACCTTTCTCTCTCTCTCAACTCTCTCTCTCTCTCTTTAATATCTATCTCTCTTCTCTCCCTCCACAGCACAACACCCCCTTCTCTTCTTCACTTCTTCATCACTCCTTCTTCTTCCTCCTTCTTCCTAGACAGAGCACTGCCCCCATCTCTTCATCATCTTCTTCATCAATCCCCTATCACTATCACCCACACCATCACCACCACCCCGAGCACCACCACCACAGCCACCACTCCTCCCTCCTCCTCCTCTTCCTCCATCTTCTTTTCCTCGGCTCGGCTAGCAACAGTGGCCGCAGCTGCAACAGCAGTAGCAGCAGCGCAAAGAAGCAGTCGCACGCCGCCGCCGCAGTCGTGGGCCGTCGCACTCCGCCGTGTGGACCCCCTGACTATGGGCGCACCCTCCGGCGAACTCCTCATCTCCATCCTCCTCCTTTCCAATGCGATGCATAGGATATTCGTGTATTTCGTACGAAATCCCGTCGTGACGCACTCGGAATGGATTTGAGAATGGCGTTCCGTCGCAGCGACTTCGTGCACATTTTTGAAAAAAATTCGACCATTGGATCATCAATTCGTTTCTTCCGCCTCCATCTCGGTATATCCCTTTTCACTCCCCTCAAGTTTCATCCATTAATTTTATCGTTTGATATATCAAAATCGGCCGCCAAGTTGACCATTTAAATTGTATAATTTTGGACAGTTTTGCGGAGCCAACTTCGTCGGCTCGTATCTCCGCCATCGCAGCTCCGTTTGGCGTGCTACCAGTTTCTATACACAGCTGGTATAACCCTCTTCCTGCTCCTTATCTTTCATTTCATTGTGATCACGTTTGATTGGTTGAATTTGATGCCAAAGTTGGCCGTCTGAATTCGTAATTTCCAACTTGTAAAATTTTATTTTTGAACCTGGGACTCCGGATTTCAATTCTGACACCACCAGTAGACTCGTGGCGTCGTTCTGGCACGATTTTATATCAATTTTTTTAGATTTGGAGGACGTGGACCCTGGTATATATTTCGGTGTAAAGCGAACCCCACAGTCCGAGTCAACGGGTCAATTTGAGATCGGCTCATCGGAATCCAATTTTGGACATACCGTTGAGTACATATCATCATTCTGAACTCGTTGACATATAATTTACTAAGTTTTGAGGAGATTGACTCCGACATGCTTTTTTGTACAAATTAGAATTTTAATGTCCTGGTCAACGGACCAATTTGAGATCGGTTCATCGGAATCCAATTATGGATATACCGTTGTTTCAAAAAAAAAGATATACCGTTGGGTTCGTATCATCATTCTGGATTCATGGACATATAATTTGCTAGGTTTTGTAGACTTCTATCCTGACACATTTTTCGGTGCAAAACAGGTCCAACGACGGACATCATTTTGACCCAAAATTACCACTTTGCCCCTATGTCTAAATTGGACTTATGGGTAGGCTACCCTAGCTAATTTGACCATTCTGGACACGTTGGTAATATTTATTTTATCATCCGACAACATTTGTAGATTGTTGCTTAGGTATATCCTTAATTTATAATTAATTCTTATTATTAGTATATTTGTATACTTGGTTTTTGTAAAACTCTATAATGATCTTTGAGTTTCTGAGGACTCTAAGTGTTGGCTATAGGCTTAGTGTCACCCCAAATTGGTCTACTATGCTAGGGCATCACTTAGCTAAGTGTCACAGTTAGAAGTTGTGGCACACCACTAGTGTTGGAGTTAGCAGTCTAGAGTCTTGAACATAGAATAGGATCTGAGATTATTATACCCTTTTTGACAGTGACAGGACATTAGGCTTCTTCCTATGCATTCTTATCACCTTGTCTTGCTCGAGGCAAGTACCCCTACAAACTCTATTTTACTGCATATGATATTGAATTGCGTATGAACCATGTTAAAATACCGTTTCTTGAACTGCAAGTCATATCTTCACATGCTTTATACTGCTCTAAGTACCTACCATATTTTATATTGCTCTTAGTACCTACCATGCTTTATACTGCTCTCAGTATCTTTCACATATTTTAAACTGCTCCCGTATCTCTCACATGTTATAGCTTGGGTTATGGGAAAACTGATAGTTGAGTACGTGATCATGCCCCCTTCTCCCATACGTATGTACCGAGGAAGGTCGCATTTTATATGCATACCTTGTCGTAGGCCATTATCCCACATTTTTGTACGAATATACACCTATGCTTGTACACTTGTACGTATGTACATTTTATTACATGTGGACTTGTACGCCAGTACATTTTACACCTATTGACCGATCTCGTGCCTGCTCCAGTTTTAAATATTACATATACATCTGTCGCCTTGACAAATCTATCTTCTACATGATAGACTATGATATGACATGATTCTTATTTATTACATCTCTTTTCATTCCATGCTTAGTATGTTTAGTTTGTAGAACTAGTACTTGCTCCCGTCCGGACAGAATAACATTATAGGTATACTTTCGGAGGAAGATTTTGCTCTGTGATATTTATTATGGGCCTACTGCAGATGACCGGTCCATTGCTCCCGAGGAAGTCCCCGCAGAAAACCTCACTTGGCAGTCTCGCTTAGATTATTTTTGGCTTAGTTATTGAACTGTTTAGAGTATATCTTGTAGTCACTGGACTTTGCCTCCAGTTTAATACTTTGGAAGTGCATTATTAAGTCTGTACTTATTTTAATTTCGCTTATAGATGTTTTGTTGTGATGAACCTTTTAAATGTGATATTAGAACTATTAGCAGCTTAGATCCTTTATTGTCTATACTTAGAACAGCTTACTATGATTTAATCAAGCGTAGGCTGGACATGGCTTGGCCCGGCCCAATAATTTCGGTAGTGGGTCGTGACACGGGCTTTGCACCTCCCCTCCAGTGGTCGCGCCCTACAGCAGGTCCCCGCGGCGCCCCTCTCCTGGTCGGGCTGCAAGGTCGGGAGGCATCCAAACATATCGCCTCGGGATTGGGACCTTCCCGCTCGAGGAACTCGAATTCAAATTCGAATCCCCCCTTTCTTGCAGTGGGCGGGAGCTTCGGACGCTATGCGCCCACCACAGCCCGACCAGCTATCGGTTATGCGCCCCCTCACAGCGTGGGCGGCTATGCGCCCCCGACCCGCTCGGGCGGCCATGCGCCCTTTCTAGCCGATGAGCATGCGCCCGCCCTTGCGTCACCGGGCGTCGGATCTACACCCCTTCCCCCCGAGGACTGCCATGCGCCCGCTACTGCTCCACGGAGCTCTGCATATGCGCCCACCTCCCATTCCGCGGGCGACCTGCCGACCTCCCTCCCCCAGCCGGAAGCCATGCGCCCACCCACCCCCGCTCTGCCGCATGCGCCCTTCCTCGCCTTCCGAGGTACCACGCGCCCGCCATCTGCGGTTATGCACCCGTCCTTGGTGCAACCACCGGCCCTCTTACAGTCTCCAACCAGGCTGGGTCCGCCACTTGCCAGGAGCACACTGACGGGTCGCCCTCATCTCATTGCGCTGCAGTCGCACTTTCACCCACACCTCCAACCTCTCATCCCGGGTACCCCCATCCCGGTAGTGCAACGATCCCCTATTTCGTAGTATCGCAAGGCACAGCTTCTCCTCCAGACCGAGGACATTGAGCTGCCGGACATCAACCTCCCGAACCCCTCCGAAGGCCATACCATCCGCATTTCGTTCTTCGCAACTGAAATCTCCTCCTTATCTGCATGCTTTACGAGGACGTTCGTGCTAAAATTCCCCTACGAATGCCCAAAAATCCTTATAATACAAGAAGCCATCGCTGGCTGGGGACTCTCCTAAGCGTACAAGGTCACCCTGCTGGACCCCAAACACCTGCTCCTCCACCTCTCCTCCGACTCTAACTACTCCTTAGTCTGGGCTAAAGGCACCACCAGCATTGGCCCACATAGCGTCAAGATCGCTAAATGGTACCCCGGATTCAACCCCAAAGCCAACTCGACGATAATCTCGACGTGGATCACCCTACCAAACCTCCCCCTTGTCTGCTTTGCTCCCGCTGCTCTTAAGAGAATTTCCATCTCCTTCAGGACCCTCGTGGCCATCGTCGAACAAACCCGCAATCTCTCAAAAAGGCACTACGTGAAGATTTGCGTGGACCTCGACCAGTCATCTGAACCTCCTACTCTCCTTCAGATCGATCTCGAGGAACATACACACCTTCAGTCGCTGATGTATGACAACGATAATATATTCTGCCAGTACTGTCAGATTAGAGGCCACCTCACAAAGCATTGCTTCAGAGCCCACCCCGAGCTTAAAAAGAAAGCTCCCCATAAGTCGCAAGCCCCTAAGGCAATGCAACTCTCCCCCTCAGCCCCTATTCTCCCCTTCCCCAACTCCCACTCCCACTTCAACGACCGTGAAGGCTCTCCCAGCCCCAACCCCCCCTCTCGTTGGCTAAAGCCATCGCCCCCGTCGAATCCCCGGCCATCACCCTCAACAACAGGTTCGATATCCTCACCTCTTCCACTTCAGACGTCACCCAGGCAAACCCCCTTCCAGCCAGGATCCCTCCCGTTGATTGTGAGGAGTCCGCTGAAGAGCAACCGAACTGCGTGGTCTCTCCGGTCAGAGAGGGGGAGAACCAGATGGCTTTGATCATCCACCCGGCCCTAGCAGATATTGCTTTCTCTCCCCTTGGCTCCAGGAGTGCCCCCGAGAACGACCTGGCCACCTTAGGCCTCGTTTTCGCGGACAGGTTCTAGCAAACCAAGGATGTCGGCTTCCTGGACCCCAGCAACCCCCTATGTGTGCTGGCTGAGATAGAGAAAGAAGATGCCTAACCCCGACGGAGGAAGCAGGTAACACAACTCAAGACTCGGCCGAGGTGTCAGAAGTCATCGCAGCTGTAACCACGAGAGCCCCCAAAATCCCCCACAATAAGAAGAAAAAATACTCCCAAGAACACAAGGCCATGACCACTAGGTCTGCCACAAAGCTCAACACCCACCCACCCCCCTCCCCCCTTCCCGCATCCATCCCAGTGCTTAACATCCTATCGTAGAATGTTAGAGGGCTGGCCAATAAACCTACCTTGAGGAGATTAATTGTCCTCAAGAAAACACACCGGGTGGACATCTTAGTAATCATCGAACACAAAATTCCTCAGAGAAAACTCAAATCCATCCAACTTCAACTTGGCTTCCCGTCCACGGTCGCCGGGTGCCATGACATCTGGATCCTCTTCGTCGTTGAATGCAAGTGTGGCATCATTCAGGACTCGAAACATGCGCTCTCCTGCTGGCTGGAGCACCCCACTCTCCCGTCCTGATCCTTCCTCTCTGCTGTCCACAGTAGTTGTGATTTCACCGAGCGCAAGCTGCTCTAGGACACCCTGTCGGACACACACCTCCACCTCAACAACCCTCCGTGGCTCTGTCTCGGAGACTTCAACATGATATCGTACAGAGAGGAGAAATCTGGGGGTCGCCCTCCCTCCCAGCCAGCCATTAATGACTTCAACACCTTCATCTTCAATTCCCACATGTCCCCCCTCCCCTTCTTCGGTAACGCCTTCATCTGGTGCAACATGCAGGAAGGCGCCCGACGATAATACTCCCATTTGGATCGGGCCTTTATCGACAACCGTTGGTCCGACATGGATCTCATCTCCAACCTCTCCTATCTCAACTCCACCGAATCGGATCATTCCCCTCTCCTAATCAAGATCAGCAGCAATTCCTACCTTATCAAGAAACCTTTCCGATTCTTGGACTTCTAGAGATATCACCCTCAATTCAGGAACTCTGTGGCCTCTGCATGGAACTCGACGAGCCACCCCGACCCCCTTGTCAGTGTGGCCGCCAAACTCAAGGAAACCAGGGGCACGCTATCAACCTGGAGCAAACTCGCTTTCGGCAACATCCTTCAAGAGATAAAGAAGGCGGAGGATGATGTCACTCGAACAAAGATCCGGTAAGCCTCTGACCCTTCCGCGGAGGCTCGCGCCACACTCAACCTCACCAAAGCTCTCCTCAAATCTCGCCTGAAGGTCGAGACAGAATTTTGGAAGCAAAAAGCCAGATTGACCTGGGAGGTCGGGGGCGACAGAAACTCCAGCTTCTTCAACGCTTGTGTCAAAGGGCGCAAACATCAACTTAATCTGCACCAAAATCTCTAACGAGAACGGCACCTTACTCAAGGACAAGCAGAGCATCCACGTGGCAGCAGCTAACTTCTATACCAAATTATTCTCCAAAGACGTTGACGTTAAAGATGAGAAATTCCTCGCTAAGGTCCCCAACCTGATCAGCGAGTGTGATAACGTGCAGCTCTTGACCCCCCCTTCCGCGGAGGAAGTCAAGTCCGCAGTCTGGGCCCTTGACGAACACAGCGCCCCCGGGCCTGATGGTTTCTCCGGTGTCTTCTTCCAATCTTGTTGGGACATCATCGGATCGGACTTTCATGAGGCCGCGGTTGCATTTTTTCAAGGCGTGAGCTACCCAAAATCTATCTCTCGTGCCAACCTTATCCTTATCCCAAAAAAGACAACCCGAAGTCCTTCAGAGACTTCAGACCGATCAGCTTATGCACCTTCACCAATAAAATCATCTCCAAGATCATCGCGAACCCAAGATAATCTCCGAAGAGCAAAACGATTTCGTCCCTAGGCGAAACATCACCGACAACATCTTTCTCGCTCAAGAAATGATAACTTGCATGAAATTCCCGTCCAGGGTAGGGAACGTCGCCATCAAACTCGACATAGAGAAAGCCTATGACCGACTGGATTGGCAATTCATGATTTGGGTGTTCAGGGCTTTTGGGTTCTCTAAGATTTGGATTGACGTCATCTTCAGATCTAAGCAACTCTTGGTTCTCTACTGTCATCAACGAGCAAGCCAACGGCTTCTTCAAGTCTAGCCGCGGGGTTCAATAGGGAGACCCTCTATCCTCCACCATCTTCATCATCGCTGCCAAAGCGCTCAGCAAAAACCTGAATAGCATGCCAAATACCCCCAGATTCCACCACTATCATACCACCACTGGCTGCCCTTTAATTACTCATCTGGCCTACGCCGATGACATCCTCATCTTCTCTTCCGGTGACATCGGATCGGTAGAGGTGGTCAGCAGAACGCTCGAGAAATATACCAGATGCTCTGGCCAATGAGTCAACACCGACAAAAGCGTAATCTACACCGATCATAATGCTGACAGAAACCACTCGGCAACTCTCGCCAAACTGACCTCCTCCATTGCTTATCTACCGTTCTCCTATTTGGGGTGTCCGCTGGTATATGGTAAATCTAATTCGGGCATCTTCGAAGGGCTAGTGAACAAAATCAGAAGAAAAAAAATCGAGGGATGGCACAACGCGACCCTTTCTCCGGGCGGAAAGATGATTCTCATCAAACACGTCTTATCCTCCATCCCCATCTACACCCTGGCCATTTGCTCCCCCCCTAAGAAGGTGTTATCATCATTAGAATCGCTCTTCGCCAACTTCTTTTGGGGTCACCTCGACGACAAGAAAAAGCATCACTGGGCCAGCTGGGACACAATGGCCAAACCAACCGATGCGGGCAGACTTGGCTTCAGCAGATTAGCACACATCATTGACGCCTGCTCCATAAAGTTGTAGTGGAAGCTCCGATTAGATAACTCCATCTGGACACGGTTCATGAAGGCCAGGTACTTCCAACACTCCCACCCCCCGACGGCCGTCGCCAACAATCGATCCTCTGTATCGTGGTGCCGTATCCTCTTCGGCTGACACCTCGCCGAACCCTTAATCCGCCTGCAGCTTGGCAACGGCCGCTCGTCGCTGAGGCACGAGCGCTGGCTCGACAATGCGGTCATCCAGCTATCCCTGAATGGCCCCCCTAATTGCACGATCCACGATTTATGGGACAACAACTCGGGTGGAGGTGGGATAGGATCAGTGATTGGCTGGGGCCGGTGGCGACAGCTGACCTTGCTGCCGCTGAGATGCAGCTCAGCGGTCTTCCTAATGCCTTGAGATGGTCTCCCACCTCCGGTGGTACTTTCACGATGGCCTCGGCCAGGATCATTGTGAGAGGCACCTGCGTGTCGTCTCCGTTGATCGCACCTTTTTGGCACTCCTGCTTTCCCTACAAATGGTCTGTTCTGGTCTAGAGAGCCCGTCGCAGAAAGCTACCTTCCGACGACTCCCTCACCTCCATTGGCTTCAGCCTTGCCTCAAGATGCCATTGTTGCACATCGCACCAAGCAAAAACCACGAACACATCCTGGTCTCCGGCAACCTTGCCACTCAGTTTTGGAACTGCCTCTCTCGCGGATGCGGACAGGTCCATCAGGCCGGGGGCTTCAACGATCTCTTCGCCAACTGGGGCATCTCTCACGGTCATCAGATCGTCGCAGCCGTCGAAATTTGGGTGCTTTGGAAGAACCGGAACAAATATAGATACGAAGGTCGCCAGTACACCCCCACACAACGGAACAGGGAAGCCCTCCGACAAATTCTCAAAATCCGGAGGCACTGTGCTCACTCCTCGGACCATTTTTGGAACGCACTGACATAGCCTAGGGCTCTAGCCTGGCACCTGTGGTTGCCTTTTCGCCTCTTTTGTTTCTGTTTTCTCTTCGCGCTTGGCGCGTTTACTTGTATAGGGTTCAGCATTTTGCGCCTGATACATCAATAAACCTCCTTTCTTCTTTATATATATTGGAAAAGGTAAAAACTTTATTGATTACTAGTGAAACAAATACAAAGACCCAACTGACAATAAAAACTGTCGCCCCATCAAACTACCCTCAGACACTCTCCTCCCTGCATGTGGAAATCTCCCTCAATATTAAAATAATACCCTGCAAAGAATTTGTAGTAGACTCAAAAATATGTCTATTTCTTTTCCTCCATATAAGCCAAACAATGCAAAAAAGTCGCAGACGCGCCATCCTAAACCAGGTACCTCCTTTACGTCTAAGGATATAAATCTTCTGAATCAAATCCGCAAGCATTCCAACTTGGGACGTAGGAATCCCAAGTCGAGATTGTCGGCTCTGCCAAATATCACTGCTAACCTCGCACTGGAACAATAAGTGATCCGCAGACTCCGCATGCTTGGAACATAGAACACACACCAGGTCTTCCACCATGCATCCAAATCTATTCAGTCTATCAAGCGTAAGAAGCCGACCTTTAAGAGCTTTAAACATGTTAATTTGCATCTTGGGCGCAGCACCTTTCAACCAAATAAACTCGTTCCAGGTAGAAGCAGGATACCGCACTAGAAGAATCTCATAAACTTCATGGGTAATAAAACCACCTGTATCACTAGAAGTTAGTTGCCAAAAGTCTTTATCCCTAGAAGTGTCGATAGAAACTTGGGAAATCTCATGCTCAAGAAGTTGTCCAACACGGCGTGCAGTTGCATTCCACACACCTTCCCGCAGTAGAACATCAACGGTCTCACATGTGCCCAACTATTGGAACATGTTCCAACCTAGGCGGTCAATAGCAGATAATTGGAGAATCCATAGATCACCCCCATACAGAAGTATCCCTACCATTGCAAATGTGCCGCTGTAGATGGGGTTTAATAATATGCCTCTGTTTGAGAATGGACTTGAACACAATTGAGTAGTTGTTATTGGTTTGCATTAACCAGAAGTTGCTAGCAACATACTTCGCTTTCATCCATTGAGCCCACATCGATTCTCCTTCTAAAAATCTCCAAGCAAGTTTAAAGCACATAACTTCCTTCAGTTTGAGCAATGGACATAGTCCTATGCCACCTTCAGCCTTCTGCCGACATAACACCTCCCAGGTAATGGTGTGAATACCACCCCGCCATATGAAACTGGTACACAACCGCTCAATCCGCTTTAAGGTGGAGGTCAGTAGAATAATCGCCTGCAACCAATAAAACATAACTGCACCAATGACGGTCCGAACAAGTTCGACCCGACCACCGAAAAATAAAGTATGTGCTTGCCAACCTTCCAGTCTGAATTGGATACCTTCAACCAAACCGTTGCAGTCCATACCTTTAGCATACGAAATAGAGGGGCAGACCCAAATATATTACAGGAAAACTCCCTTCTTCAATCTGAAGGATTTGCTTATATTCCTCCCTACCTTGGAAAAGACGATTGAAATAAACTCTACTTTTGTCTTTATCAAGCCGCAGTCCGGACAAAGTCCCAAAATAAGAACCAAATTTTGATGACTCTAATTCGACGGCGGGAGGAACACCAAGAGATTGTCTGCATATATAAGATGCGAATAAAGGGACAATCCTTCTAGTGTGCACTGCGCGATCCATCAGGCACGAAAAATACTCCATGACAATAGTGAATAAATATGGAGATAGAGGGTCTCCTTGTCTGAGGCCCCTATTACTGGTTATAAAACCATGAAGCTGCCCCTAATAAGAATCGAGAAGGTGGGTGTAGATATACACTCCTCCACCCTCTTAACGCACTAGTCGTCAAAGCCCATATCCCTCATCAAATGGCATAAAAAACTATGATTCATCGTATCATATGCCTTGCGTAACTCCAGTTTGATACACGATTTATCACACCCAACTTTATTGAAGTCCCGGACTAACTCATGTACCAACAAATAATTTTCATAAATAGAACGACCACGAATAAATGCTAACTGATTTAAAAAGATAATACCTGGCATCAAACACTTCATAAGGTTACACATGCTGTGAGTAATGATCTTGTAGACGAAGTTGTAGCAAACAATCGGAGGGAAGCCGAAAAGAGAAATAGCGCCCTCCTTCTTTGGTATCAGCGTCAAAAAAGTGTGGTTCAATTCCTTAAGTAATATACATATCCGAAAAAATTCGCACACTACCGCTGACACCGGACTCCGAAGATCATCCCAGTGAACCTGGAAGAACTTAGCCGTAAAACCATCAGGACCTGGAGATTTATTAGGGTTGGCGGCCTTGACAATGCACTCAATTTCCTCCAGAGATATAGGTTGTCGAAGGGTCGTATTACCTGCGTCATTGACTATCCTTTTGCAAACTGTTGGAGTGGGAGGGGTTCCCAACCTATGTGGAGAAGACCCCGGAGTGCAACGAGCGCCGTCCGATGTCGGAGAAGCTCGGGAAGTAGGCGACGAAGTTGCTGCTGTTGCTGCTGGAGCTGCTGGAAGCAGGGGATCCGAGTTCGGGCCGAACTCGGTCCCATGGCGAGTTCGGGCCGAACTCGGTCTGGCCGTTCCAGGGTTTGGCCAGTAGGTGCTGGTTGCCCCACACAGAGTTCTGGCCGAACTCTGTGTCGTCGGGGGCTGCAGCGGATTTCTGGATGAGTTTTCATCATTGGATCTAATCCAACGGTCCAGGTTGGTTGCGGGATTAGGGAGTTATATTGAGATTTCTCAACCCTAATTCATTATCGCAAGTAAACACAACTTTTGAGAGAGGAAGGAGGCAAGAGTGCAATTACAACTTCGGAGAAGAAGACGGAGGATTGAAGGTCGCTATTCGAAGGAGATCGTGTTCGGGTAATCTCTACTCGTCGTTCTCGCTCTTCGTAGCCTTGTAATCATTGTTCTTATCTCTGAGTGTTGTGGGGATCCGATTTGGATCGGGAGGAGTTTGTAGAGGGTGTAATTCTTCTATTCCATTAGTGGAGGCTTCTCAGGGTTGGACTCCGATCGTCCCGTGGTTTTTTTTCCCGCAAGGGTTTCCACGTCAAAAATTCTCTGTGTCTGCGTGGATTGTTTTTGTGTGATTGTTTTTGGGTTCGTGCGTTGTATTGCTCGGTCCTCTCGCAGGTACTCTCCGGTTTGGGGAAAGGTTTCCGCGTTTCTTTCCCAACAGAGTGGTATCAGAGCTTTGGGTTCAAAGGGTGTCAGGAGTTGACAGAGGAACCAGAGAGGAGAGATGGACGCGAAGCCGGTGCGCATGGTGAACCTTAATGGCACAAACTATCATTATTGGCGGAGCAAGATGAAGGATTTGCTATTTGTCAAGAAGCTGCATCTACCCGTGTTTGCATCCGAGAGGCCCAGTGGTAAATCCGAGGAGGACTGGACGTTCGAGCACATACAGGTGTGTGGGTACATAAGGCAGTTTGTTGATGAGAATGTGTACAATCACGTTGTCAATATTGAGCACGCAAAGACGTTGTGGGATAAGCTGGAATCCTTATATGCGAAGAAGACCGGGGTAAACAAGTTGTTCCTGATCCGAATGATGATGGGTCTGCGGTACAAGGATGGGGCGTCTATTTCGGATCACTTGAGTGAGTTCCAGGGCGTGGTTGACCAGCTATCTTCTATGGGAGTCAAGTTCGACGACGAAGTTCAGGGACTGTGGCTGCTGTGTACTTTGCCAGACTCGTGGGAGACCGTACGAGTATCTATGATCGCTTCTGCTCCAGAGGGCGTGGTCAGTCTGGAGTTTGCCAAGAGCGGGGTGTTGAATGAAGAGATGCGAAGACGTTCTCAGGGCACTTCATCTACATCCTATCACTCAGAGGCACTTATTTCAGAGAGCCACGGAAGGGGCAAAAGCAGAGGTCCAGGTGGTGGCAGAGACAAGAGCAGGGGGAAGTCCAAGGGTCGTTACGAGGACTCAGAGTGTTACCATTGCGGTAAGAAGGGCCATATCAAGCAGAATTGTTTCGCTTGGAAGAGAGAGAAGAAGGGCGACAAGGGGAAGCAAGAAGAGAACACTACAGCGGCGGCCTCGGTGCATGGAGGCGATGTGATCGTCGTAGGTGATGAGGTCATTACTAACCTCGCCTGCGATGACAATTCTTGGCTGGTGGACTCAGGGGCTTCAGCACATGTATCTCACAATAGGGCACTGTTTGCCACTTATACTACAGGCGACTGTGGAGTGTTGAAGATGGGCAACGGAGATGTGTCGAAGGCGGTTGCCGTTGGAGATATGCATTTGAGACCGAAGACGGATGCGGTTCTTGTTCTCAAGGATGTTTGTCATGTCCCTGATATCCGTTTCAACCTGGTGTCGGTTGGAAGGTTGGATGACGAGGGATTCTTCAGTCTCTTCGGGAACAGTCAGTGGAAGCTTTCCAGAGGTTTGTTGGTGATTGCCAGAGGAAGCAAGAAGTCCGGTCTCTACTATATGGAGGGGAGCGCAGAGGGGGCACAGGAGGTGAACGCAGTCAGTGATGCGTCTACCGAGTTGTGGCACAAGCGGCTCGGCCATATCAGCGAGAAGGGGATGAGCTACTTGGTGAACAGGAAGGTGATTCCGGGGCTCAGGTCCCCAACCTGATCAGCGAGTGTGATAACGTGCAGCTCTTGACCCCCCCTTCCGCGGAGGAAGTCAAGTCCGCAGTCTGGGCCCTTGACGAACACAACGCCCCCGGGCCTGATGGTTTCTCCGGTGTCTTCTTCCAATCTTGTTGGGACATCATCGGATCGGACTTTCATGAGGCCGCGGTTGCATTTTTTCAAGGCGTGAGCTACCCAAAATCTATCTCTCGTGCCAACCTTATCCTTATCCCAAAAAAAGACAACCCGAAGTCCTTCAGAGACTTCAGACCGATCAGCTTATGCACCTTCACCAATAAAATCATCTCCAAGATCATCGCGAACCCAAGATAATCTCCGAAGAGCAAAACGATTTCGTCCCTAGGTGAAACATCACCGACAACATCTTTCTCGCTCAAGAAATGATAACTTGCATGAAATTCCCGTCTAGGGTAGGGAACGTCGCCATCAAACTCGACATGGAGAAAGCCTATGACCGACTGGATTGGCAATTCATGATTTGGGTGTTCAGGGCTTTTGGGTTCTCTAAGATTTGGATTGACGTCATCTTCAGATCTAAGCAACTCTTGGTTCTCCACTGTCATCAACGAGCAAGCCAACGGCTTCTTCAAGTCTAGCCGCGGGGTTCGATAGGGAGACCCTCTATCCTCCACCATCTTCATCATCGCTGCCAAAGCGCTCAGCAAAAACCTGAATAGCATGCCAAATACCCTCAGATTCCACCACTATCATACCACCACTGGCTGCCCTTTAATTACTCATCTGGCCTACGCCGATGACATCCTCATCTTCTCTTCCGGTGACATCGGATCGGTAGAGGTGGTCAGCAGAACGCTCGAGAAATATACCAGATGCTCTGGCCAATGAGTCAACACCGACAAAAGCGTAATCTACACCGATCACAATGCTGACAGAAACCACTCGGCAACTCTCGCCAAACTGACCTCCTCCATTGCTTATCTACCGTTCTCCTATTTGGGGTGTCCGCTGGTATATGGTAAATCTAATTCGGGCATCTTCGAAGGGCTAGTGAACAAAATCAGAAGAAAAAAAATCGAGGGATGGCACAACGCGACCCTTTCTCCGGGCGGAAAGATGATTCTCGTCAAACACGTCTTATCCTCCATCCCCATCTACACCCTGGCCATTTGCTCCCCCCCTAAGAAGGTGTTATCATCATTAGAATCGCTCTTCGTCAACTTCTTTTGGGGTCACCTCGACGGCAAGAAAAAGCATCACTGGGCCAGCTGGGACACAATGGCCAAACCAACCGATGCGGGCAGACTTGGCTTCAGCAGATTAGCACACATCATTGACGCCTGCTCCATAAAGTTGTAGTGGAAGCTCCGATTAGATAACTCCATCTGGACACGGTTCATGAAGGCCAGGTACTTCCAACACTCCCACCCCCCGACGGCCGTCGCCAACAATCGATCCTCTGTATCGTGGTGCCGTATCCTCTTCGGCTGACACCTCGCCGAACCCTTAATCCGCCTGCAGCTTGGCAACGGCCGCTCGTCGCTGAGGCACGAGCGCTGGCTCGACAATGCGGTCATCCAGCTATCCCTGAATGGCCCCCCTAATTGCACGATCCACGATTTATGGGACAACAACTCGAGTGGAGGTGGGATAGGATCAGTGATTGGCTGGGGCCGGTGGCGACAGCTGACCTTGCTACCGCTGAGATGCAGCTCAGCGATCTCCCTAATGCCTTGAGATGGTCTCCCACCTCCGGTGGTACTTTCACGATGGCCTCGGCCAGGATCGTTGTGAGAGGCACCTGCGTGTCGTCTCCGTTGATCGCACCTTTTTGGCACTCCTGCTTTCCCTACAAATGGTCTGTTCTGGTCTAGAGAGCCCGTCGCAGAAAGCTACCTTCCGACGACTCCCTCACCTCCATTGGCTTCAGCCTTGCCTCAAGATGCCATTGTTGCACATCGCACCAAGCAAAAACCACGAACACATCCTGGTCTCCGGCAACCTTGCCACTCAGTTTTGGAACTGCCTCTCTCGCGGATGCGGACAGGTCCATCAGGCCGGGGGCTTCAATGATCTCTTCGCCAACTGGGGCATCTCTCACGGTCATCAGATCGTCGCAGCCGTCGAAATTTGGGTGCTTTGGAAGAACCGGAACAAATATAGATACGAAGGTCGCCAGTACACCCCCACACAACGGAACAGGGAAGCCCTCCGACAAATTCTCAAAATCCGGAGGCGCTGTGCTTACTCCTCGGACCGTTTTTGGAACGCACTGACATAGCCTAGGGCTCTAGCCTGGCACCTGTGGTTGCCTTTTCACCTCTTTTGTTTCTGTTTTCTCTTCGCGCTTGGCGCGTTTACTTGTATAGGGTTCAGCATTTTGCGCCTGATACATCAATAAACCTCCTTTCTTCTTTATATATATTGGAAAAGGTAAAAACTTTATTGATGACTAGTGAAACAAATACAAAGACCCAACTGACGATAAAAACTGTCGCCCTATCAAACTACCCTCAGACACTCTCCTCCCTGCATGTGGAAATCTCCCTCAATATTAAAAATAATGCCCTGCAAAGAATTTGTAGTAGACTCAAAAATATGTCTATTTCTTTTCCTCCATATAAGCCAAACAATGCAAAAAAGTCGCAGACGCGCCATCCTAAACCAGGTACCTCCTTTACGTCTAAGGATATAAATCTCCTGAATCAAATCCGCAAGCATTCCAACTTGGGACGTAGGAATCCCAAGTCGAGATTGTCGGCTCTGCCAAATATCACTGCTAACCTCGCACTGGAACAATAAGTGATCCGCAGACTCCGCATGCTTGGAACATAGAACACACACCAGGTCTTCCACCATGCATCCAAATCTATTCAGTCTATCAAGCGTAAGAAGCCGACCTTTAAGAGCTTTAAACATGTTAATTTGCATCTTGGGCGCAGCACCTTTCAACCAAATAAACTCGTTCCAGTTAGAAGCAGGATACCGTACTAGAAGAATCTCATAAACTTCATGGGTAATAAAACCACCTGTATCACTAGAAGTTAGTTGCCAAAAGTCTTTATCCCTAGAAGTGTCGATAGAAACTTGGGAAATCTCATGCTCAAGAAGTTGTCCAACACGGCGTGCAGTTGCATTCCACACACCTTCCCGCAGTAGAACATCAACGGTCTCACATGTGCCCAACTATTGGAACATGTTCCAACCTAGGCGGTCAATAGCAGATAATTGGAGAATCCATAGATCACCCCCATACAGAAGTATCCCTACCATTGCAAATGTGCCGCTGTAGATGGGGTTTAATAATATGCCTCTGTTTGAGAATGGACTTGAACACAATTGAGTAGTTGTTACTGGTTTGCATTAACCAGAAGTTGCTAGCAACATACTTCGCTTTCATCCATTGAGCCCACATCGATTCTCCTTCTAAAAATCTCCAAGCAAGTTTAAAGCACATAACTTCCTTCAGTTTGAGCAATGGACATAGTCCTATGCCACCTTCAGCCTTCTGCCGACATAACACCTCCCAGGTAATGGTGTGAATACCACCCCGCCATATGAAACTGGCACACAACCGCTCAATCCGCTTTAAGGTGGAGGTCAGTAGAATAATCGCCTGCAACCAATAAAACATAACTGCACCAATGACGGTCCGAACAAGTTCGACCCTACCACCGAAAAATAAAGTATGTGCTTGCCAACCTTCCAGTCTGAATTGGATACCTTCAACCAAACCGTTGCAGTCCATACCTTTAGCATACGAAATAGAGGGGCAGACCCAAATATTTTACAGGAAAACTCCCTTCTTCAATCTGAAGGATTTGCTTATATTCCTCCCTACCTTGGAAAAGACGATTGAAATAAACTCTACTTTTGTCTTTATCAAGCCGCAGTACGGACAAAGTCCCAAAATAAGAACCAAATTTTGATGACTCTAATTCGACGGCGGAAGGAACACCAAGAGATTGTCTGCATATATAAGATGCGAATAAAGGGACAATCCTTCTAGTGTGTACTGCGCGATCCATCAGGCACAAAAAATACTCCATGACAATAGTGAATAAATATGGAGATAGAGGGTCTCCTTGTCTGAGGCCCCTATTACTGGTTATAAAACCATGAAGCTGCCCCTAATAAGAATCGAGAAGGTGGGTGTAGATATACACTCCTCCACCCTCTTAACGCACTAGTCGTCAAAGCCCATATCCCTCATCAAATGGCATAAAAAACTATGATTCATCGTATCATATGCCTTGCGTAACTCCAGTTTGATACACGATTTATCACACCCAACTTTATTGAAGTCCCGGACTAACTCATGTACCAACAAATAATTTTCATAAATAGAACGACCACGAATAAATGCTAACTGATTTAAAAAGATAATACCTGGCATCAAACACTTCATAAGGTTACACATGCTGTGAATAATGATCTTGTAGACGAAGTTGTAGCAAACAATCGGACGGAAGCCGAAAAGAGAAATAGCGCCCTCCTTCTTTGGTATCAACGTCAAAAAAGTGTGGTTTAATTCCTTAAGTAATATACATATCCGAAAAAATTCGCACACTACCGCTGACACCGGACTCCGAAGATCATCCCAGTGAACCTGGAAGAACTTAGCCGTAAAACCATCAGGACCTGGAGATTTATTAGGGTTGGCGGCCTTGACAATGCACTCAATTTCCTCCAGAGATATAGGTTGTCGAAGGGTCGTATTACCTGCGTCATTGACTATCCTTTTGCAAACTGTTGGAGTGGGAGGGGTTCCCAACCTATGTGGAGAAGACCCCGGAGTGCGACGAGCGTCGTCCGATGTCGGAGAAGCTCGGGAAGTAGGCGACGAAGTTGCTGCTGTTGCTGCTGGAGCTGCTGGAAGCAGGGGATCCAAGTTCGGGCCGAACTCGGTCCCATGGCGAGTTCGGGCCGAACTCGGTCTGGCCGTTCCAGGGTTTGGCCAGTAGGTGCTGGTTGCCCCACACAGAGTTCTGGCCGAACTCTGTGTCGTCGGGGGCTGAAGCGGATTTCTGGATGAGTTTTCATCATTGGATCTAATCCAACGGTCCAGGTTGGTTGCGGGATTAGGGAGTTATATTGAGATTTCTCAACCCTAATTCATTATCGCAAGTAAACACAACTTTTGAGAGAGGAAGGAGGCAAGAGTGCCATTACAACTTCGGAGAAGAAGACGGAGGATTGAAGGTCGCTATTCGAAGGAGATCGTGTTCGGGTAATCTCTACTCGTCGTTATCGCTCTTCGTAGCCTTGTAATCATTGTTCTTATCTCTGAGTGTTGTGGGGATCCGATTTGGATCGGGAGGAGTTTGTAGAGGGTGTAATTCTTCTATTCCATTAGTGGAGGCTTCTCAGGGTTGGACTCCGATCGTCCCGTGGTTTTTTTTCCCGCAAGGGTTTTCACGTCAAAAATTCTCTGTGTCTGCGTGGATTGTTTTTGTGTGATTGTTTTTGGGTTCGTGCGTTGTATTGCTCGGTCCTCTCGCAAGTACTCTTCGGTTTGGGGAAAGGTTTCCGCGTTTCTTTCCCAACAGAGTGGTATCAGAGCTTTGGGTTCAAAGGGTGTCAGGAGTTGACAGAGGAACCAGAGAGGAGAGATGGACGCGAAGCCGGTGCGCATGGTGAACCTTAATGGCACAAACTATCATTATTGGCGGAGCAAGATGAAGGATTTGCTATTTGTCAAGAAGCTGCATCTACCCGTGTTTGCATCCGAGAGGCCCAGTGGTAAATCCGAGGAGGACTAGACGTTCGAGCACATACAGGTGTGTGGATACATAAGGCAGTTTGTTGATAAGAACGTGTACAATCACGTTGTCAATATTGAGCACGTGAAGACGTTGTGGGATAAGCTGGAATCCTTGTATGCGAAGAAGACCGGGGTAAACAAGTTGTTCCTGATCCGAACGATGATGGGTCTGCGGTACAAGGATGGGGCGTCTATTTCGGATCACTTGAGTGAGTTCCAGGGCGTGGTTGACCAGCTATCTTCTATGGGAGTCAAGTTCGACGACGAAGTTCAGGGACTGTGGCTGCTGTGTACTTTGCCAGACTCGTGGGAGACCGTACGAGTATCTATGATCGCTTCTGCTCCAGAGGGCGTGGTCAGTCTGGAGTTTGCCAAGAGCGGGGTGTTGAATGAAGAGATGCGGAGACGTTCTCAGGGCACTTCATCTACATCCCATCACTCAGAGGCACTTGTTTCAGAGAGCCACGGAAGGGGCAAAAGCAGGGGTCCAGGTGGTGGCAGAGACAAGAGCAGGGGGAAGTCCAAGGGTCGTTACGAGGACTCAGAGTGTTACCATTGCGGTAAGAAGGGCCATATCAAGCAGAATTGTTTCGCTTGGAAGAGAGAGAAGAAGGGCGACAAGGGGAAGCAAGAAGAGAATACTACAGCGGCGGCCTCGGTGCATGGAGGCGATGTGATCGTCGTAGGTGATGAGGTCATTACTAACCTCGCCTGCGATGACAATTCTTGGCTGGTGGACTCAGGGGCTTCAGCACATGTATCTCACAATAGGGCACTGTTTGCCACTTATACTACAGGCGACTGTGGAGTGTTGAAGATGGGCAACGGAGATGTGTCGAAGGCGGTTGCCGTTGGAGATATGCATTTGAGACCGAAGACGGATGCGGTTCTTGTTCTCAAGGATGTTTGTCATGTCCCTGATATCCGTTTCAACCTGGTGTCGGTTGGAAGGTTGGATGACGAGGGATTCTTCAGTCTCTTCGGGAACAGTCAGTGGAAGCTTTCCAGAGGTTTGTTGGTGATTGCCAGAGGAAGCAAGAAGTCCGGTCTCTACTATATGGAGGGGAGCGCAGAGGGGGCACAGGAGGTGAACGCAGTCAGTGATGCGTCTACCGAGTTGTGGCACAAGCGGCTCGGCCATATCAGCGAGAAGGGGATGAGCTACTTGGTGAACAGGAAGGTGATTCCGGGGCTCAGGTCCCCAACCTGATCAGCGAGTGTGATAACGTGCAGCTCTTGACCCCCCCTTCCACGGAGGAAGTCAAGTCCGCAGTCTGGGCCCTTGACGAACACAGCTTCCCCGGGCCTGATGGTTTCTCCGGTGTCTTCTTCCAATCTTGTTGGGACATCATCGGATCGGACTTTCATGAGGCCGCGGTTGCATTTTTTCAAGGCGTGAGCTACCCAAAATCTATCTCTCGTGCCAACCTTATCCTTATCCCAAAAAAAGACAACCCGAAGTCCTTCAGAGACTTCAGACCGATCAGCTTATGCACCTTCACCAATAAAATCAGATCATCGCGAACCCAAGATAATCTCCGAAGAGCAAAACGATTTCGTCCCTAGGCGAAACATCACCGACAACATCTTTCTCGCTCAAGAAATGATAACTTGCATGAAATTCCCGTCCAGGGTAGGGAACGTCGCCATCAAACTCGACATGGAGAAAGCCTATGACCGACTGGATTGGCAATTCATGATTTGGGTGTTCAGGGCTTTTGGGTTCTCTAAGATTTGGATTGACGTCATCTTCAGATCTAAGCAACTCTTGGTTCTCCACTGTCATCAACGAGCAAGCCAACGGCTTCTTCAAGTCTAGCCGCGGGGTTCGATAGGGAGACCCTCTATCCTCCACCATCTTCATCATCGCTGCCAAAGCGCTCAGCAAAAACCTGAATAGCATGCCAAATACCCCCAGATTCCACCACTATCATACCACCACTGGCTGCCCTTTAATTACTCATCTGGCCTACGCCGATGACATCCTCATCTTCTCTTCCGGTGACATCGGATCGATAGAGGTGGTCAGCAGAACGCTCGAGAAATATACCAGATGCTCTGGCCAATGAGTCAACACCGACAAAAGCGTAATCTACACCGATCACAATGCTGACAGAAACCACTCGGCAACTCTTGCCAAACTGACCTCCTCCATTGCTTATCTACCGTTCTCCTATTTGGGGTGTCCGCTGGTATATGGTAAATCTAATTCGGGCATCTTCGAAGGGCTAGTGAACAAAATCAGAAGAAAAAAAATCGAGGGATGGCACAACGCGACCCTTTCTCCGGGCGGAAAGATGATTCTCATCAAACACGTCTTATCCTCTATCCCCATCTACACCCTGGCCATTTGCTCCCCCCCTAAGAAGGTGTTATCATCATTAGAATCGCTCTTCGCCAACTTCTTTTGGGGTCACCTCGACAGCAAGAAAAAGCATCACTGGGCCAGCTGGGACACAATGGCCAAACCAACCGATGCGGGCAGACTTGGCTTCAGCAGATTAGCACACATCCTGCTCCATAAAGTTGTAGTGGAAGCTCCGATTAGATAACTCCATCTGGACACGGTTCATGAAGGCCAGGTACTTCCAACACTCCCACCCCCCGACGGCCGTCGCCAACAATCGATCCTCTGTATCGTGGTGTCGTATCCTCTTCGGCTGACACCTCGCCGAACCCTTAATCTGCCTGCAGCTTGGCAACGGCCGCTCGTCGCTGAGGCACGAGCGCTGGCTCGACAATGCGGTCATCCAGCTATTCCTGAATGGCCCCCCTAATTGCACGATCCACGATTTATGGGACAACAACTCAGGTGGAGGTGGGATAGGATCAGTGATTGGCTGGGGCCGGTGGCGACAGCTGACCTTGCTGCCGCTGAGATGCAGCTCAGCGATCTCCCTAATGCCTTGAGATGGTCTCCCACCTCCGGTGGTACTTTCACGATGGCCTCGGCCAGGATCGTTGTGAGAGGCACCTGTGTGTCGTCTCCGTTGATCGCACCTTTTTGGCACTCCTTTCCCTACAAATGGTCTGTTCTGGTCTAGAGAGCCCGTCGCAGAAAGCTACCTTCCGACGACTCCCTCACCTCCATTGGCTTCAGCCTTGCCTCAAGATGCCATTGTTGCACATCGCACCAAGCAAAAACCACGAACACATCCTGGTCTCCGGCAACCTTGCCACTCAGTTTTGGAACTACCTCTCTCGCGGATGCGGACAGGTCCATCAGGCCGGGGGCTTCAACGATCTCTTCGCCAACTGGGGCATCTCTCACGGTCATCAGATCGTCGCAGCCGTCGAAATTTGGGTGCTTTGGAAGAACCGGAACAAATATAGATACGAAGGTCGCCAGTACACCCCCACACAACGGAACAGGGAAGCCCTCCGACAAATTCTCAAAATCCGGAGGCGCTGTGCTCACTCCTCGGACCATTTTTGGAACGCACTGACATAGCCTAGGGCTCTAGCCTGGCACCTGTGGTTGCCTTTTCGCCTCTTTGTTTCTGTTTTCTCTTC
>JANAVB010040205.1:0-45045 GCA_029216955.1 Iris pallida | reverse complement strand
TCCAGCAGAGTCGCCATTTTGTGGACATACACAAAAATGAAGAAGAAAAATTTGTCTTTTTTATTGGAGCAAGGCACCACAAATTCGAGTACGCCGAGAGATCCTGCACTGAGGATCCCGAGTACAATAAAAGAATTCTGGGGAATGGGACGATGGAGATCGAGCGGCAGTTGATCCTTTCCTCGTTGACACTTCGATTACAAAAAGTGGGAGAAAATCTAAAAAATTGCTAACTCTCGGCTCACTGGCAAGAAGTGCAGCAATTGGCTTTTGAAAATGCTCTCTATTCTGTTTTGAAGAGGAATGAGGCCCCCTTTCATAGTCATTCTTAGGCTGGAATGATGTTATGCACCCACATGAGGAAACATAAGGGTTCTATGTCGGCGCATAGTCCTGCTTTGGGCGCATAGGATAGGCGCATACAGGCTGCGAGATCGTAGGTTGGTCGTGGCGTTGACGTGACCGCATGCTTTGGTGCATGACTACTCGTGGATACTGACGTGGTCGTGCGCTTCGGTGCAAGTTTTGATCATGGCTTTGACTGAATCAGACTTGGGTGCATAGCCATGTCTCAGGCTATGCGCCCTCCTTTCGAGGGAGCTAGTCTTGGGCACATGAAACTTCACTAGCTGGGCACATGAAACTTTACTGACTGGGCGCATGGAGCTTCATTGACTAGGCGCATAGAGCTTCACTGACTGGGCGCATGGAGCTTCACTAACTGGGCGCATGGAGCTTCACAGACCTGGGCGCATGGAGCTTTACTGGCTTGGGCGCATGGGGCTTCATTTGCTAAAAAAATTTCATGCTTCTACAGTCGGGTGTATGTAGACATCCCCCGCAATTTTGGCCAAAGCTCCGAAGAGACCGTTCGTGCTTGTGAGATCGGCATCAATGGCCTATTGGAACCTGGCCACTGGGGCTGGACCTAGGTTGGCCAGGGCGTCCGCTTGATTGGTATCCACGAGTGGAATGGGAGGGCTACTGATGTGGAGTGTATGGAGTCCTCGATATTGATTGATTCCGACAGATTCGCCTGAGTCTGACGAACATTGACTGCCTCTCTAGCAATCTCCCCAATGATCTCCGAAACCTCTCCTTGTTTGGGGTCACCTGTGTGAGCTACAGTTATGGGAGTTACATGGGATGTATTTAGGGTTGATGCCCGGATGTCAAATTTGTTGGTGAGGTAGATATTTGGGGATTCGTAGGAAACTATAGCTCTGTTTTGGGGGGCCGGTGAATAATTGCAAAAGTCTTCCGCTGTCTTCAAACCGTGTGTAGGAGTTCGACAAAGATAGGAGGGGTGATTGGTGGGGGTTAATTAGGCTTCCTTGCCTTTTGGGATGGGGTGCCCTTTCAAGGCACTTTTTTAAGGTCTGGGTGTGCACGGAAGCAATAGTTGAAGGAGTGACCTCACATATGGCAATGTTTGCAAAAAATGATATTGTTGTCGTAGATGATTTGCTATGTGTGCTTCCTATTGCCGAGCGATATTAAAATATGATTGGGGAGGTCCTTTGATAGGTCGAGCTCTATGCATATTTTGGCGTAGTTCGCTTTGGAGAGGTTGCTAGTTTCTGTAGCCGTAGCCACGAACATCCCAAATGAGTTCGCGATACGCTTTAACGCAACCGAAACAAAGCAAATGAGGGGAAGATTGGGGAGGGTCACCCATGCCGAAACCGTCGATGAGTCTTTGGTAGTGTTGAATTCTGGTGACCATCTCACGATGTGCATGAGGTAGGAGTCTATTCTGTCGGTACCTCTTGACCAGACGTTCTTATGGTCTGTTTCAGAGGAAAGGTGTAGGAGGACGTGCTTGGGGTCCAGTGGGGCAACTCTGTATGCCGAGGTGAGCCTCCAGCTGGCTATCGCTTCCTGGACCCTCTGAAGTTTCGGGCATCCGGTTGAAAACTTAAGGACGAAGGTGTACGGGAAGGCAGCAGTCATCGACGCCATTTTGTTGTCTGAGAATGGTACCGTGATCATAGACGAGTCCGCAGAGTAGTCAATATGCGGAAGAGGAACATCTTTGAAGGTCATGTTATGAGCTACATTTTTGTCCGGTCGGAGCTTGTCAGCGAAAGATGGCTGGATCGCTAAAAGAGGGGCGGATGGCGCAAGGGGGTTAGCGTGCCTCCTGGTGGAGCGGAGGACTCCAGGAGAGGGTCCAGCCCTAGGGGGCTGATACGCCCGCACCAAGGAGGCGGATGGGGGGCGCCATTTACGGGGTAGGGGTGGGGGGTGCCACCCAACTGATGGGCCGACAGAAAAATGATCCCTGAGGGGGCCGAAGAGTGGAAGAGGAGAGGAGGTACACCAAACGACATGTAGGGAAGGTTAGGGGAGCCCAACCCCGAAAAAGGAGATGCACTCTGGAGGACCCAGTCTGGACAGCCAGCGGGAGAGGGGTGACTCCAAAGGGCAAGAGTCGGTGGGGGCCGAATCCTGAAGGGAAAATGCCAGCGCCAAGAGGTTCGCTGGCAAGGCTAGACATTTCGAATAGCGCACGGCCAGGGGAGTGAGGGAGGAGCCCACAGCGAGCAGTGGCTGTCACGCCCCGCTCCCGTAGGAGAGATCGTCATCGCTAAGGCGTGATGCCGTACGAGCCTAGATTGTGCTCGTGCAAGGCGGGTTCCATAACGGCCGATTCCAGCGGCTGCGACGGGGTCGTCGCACAGAAGTCCCATTCAGAGACATTGAACATGTAGTAGAAATTTAGAACAAACACAAGTTATCCAAAGAAGCTCTTTTATTGATATTGAATCAACAGTTACATTGGGGGCACAAGGCCAAGATTACAAGTCTCTCATGCTCACTCAAGCTCACATTACAAGTCACTCAGCTCTCTCTCATCTCTCAATACATTTGTCGATCCAGCGGAAGCTTCGGAAGGCGACGTCCATACATTATGTCATGTATAAGTCTTTACTCCATGCGGCTGCGTGCTTCGAATCGCCAAGGAACTCTGTGCCTCGACGCATCCAAGCGAGCTCCGCGCCATGAGCTTCTACCTGTGCCTGCATATGGAAACTATGTGGGTGTCAGTACTCAACTGTACTGGTGGAATGAGCTCCTCGCCCACCCATACAAAATTTGCACGTTATTTTACTTTGTGCAACATAGTCCCTTCTTATCAATTGTCTTTCTAGTCTTGCCTTAGGATCAGTTTTATGACCGACGCATTTCTTATTTTGTGTCTTTAGACCATCTCGTGCTTGCAACGACAACGTTAACTCATACCTTGCCTCGAGACCCTTCTCGTGCCAACAACGTTAACCTATCGAGTCGTGTTTGCCTTACGTCTTAAAATCAGAGATGCAACTACGCGATTAAGGTCCATTTTTCGTGTGACCGTGCTACAAACCCTTGCTGAGGCCGTGCCTCGTAATTTAGTAAGACTTAACCATTTCGCCGCCTTGCGGCCCTTGCCGTCTAGCGGCCCTTGCTACTTTGACCACCAACTGACCCAATCAAGACTTGTGAATGTTAGTGTCACTCAACCAACTTTGCCTTGCGACGGTTTCCCGACTTAAACTCAAACAACTCAACCAACTTAAGCAACTTATATGCCGACAACTCAAGACTTGACGCCACATCTCGTGCCGAAGCACGACGCCTATGTTGAAACCCAATCTTAGGCCCAAACTTTGTGTTCTAACTGTACACACCTTCAACTCAACTCAATCCAAAGGCATACATGCGGATAGCCGCTATTTGCCAATATCTATATGAACTTGGCCACTAGCATCACAAGCTATACCTTGACGTATAGTTTTGTTAATCGGGATCCTTTCGACGCAAGTAGCTAGCCCCGTCGTAAGTCCCCGCTTAACCTGTGCCAAAACCTTATACACGACTATACCCTGTTCCCTCCTAGGTCGAGTCGGCCCCATGGCCCAGGGTTACCGTTCGAGGGTTCATCGCCCTTGTCGACAAGTTGTCAAATGACCATGCAAGACTCGACACAAACTGACGTCTCACACAGTCATTCCTCTACCAAAACCAAGACTTCTATCCTTGAGACCCCTCGACGACCCACGGTCGCGAGCATTCCTTTCCTTGAGACCCCTCAACGACCCACGGTCGCGAGCATTTCCTTCCTTGTTACCCTATCATTTGGTTCAACTCATGAATGCCTATTTGATAGTCCTTTCTCAAAACTCACTTTGAATCAATTGTGATCCTTGCCTTAAACACTAAGCCCGTGTATCGTGCCTTAAGCCAATCATGCTCTGCGTGACACTCCTGCCCAAGTCGACGGGCCTTGAGATCGTAGGACTACTTAACTTGACAAACCGTGAAGGAGCGGGACAGTGCTTGTAATATCTTAGGTCGACCGGCATAACTTTGCCTAACTTAACTTCGCAACAACTTAACGAGCAAAGGCTGCCTCAAGCTTTGACTTAATGGATCGTGCCGTGCACGCATCCAACTTGAACGACCAAGTCACTCGGGTGCCTAGACTTAGGTCGCAAGCCGCTCAACGCAACTTAACTCATGGGCAAGCCAAGGCTATGCCAAGCCTTGGACGACGGGACCGTGCATGCTTTATGAAGCATTCATGCGGGCGACGCCTATGACTTAGGCTACGTTCATACTTCGCCTACTCAACCAACTTTCCTTCTCCCAAGCCACCGGACGAAGGATCGAGTATCATTTTCAAAGCACGCCGTGCACCAACTCTAAACCGACCGTTGGACCTTTCCATATTCTAACTCAATTCGACCCATCGGGATTATTTCCTTTAGCTATGTAGATTTATCTCTTTTATTATCAAGCCTACTTGTGCAAGTTGAAAACATGCGATTTATTATGTGAAGGCTAAGATGAGGCAAGTTCACCGAAACTACCCCACCTGAGCGAGCGGTCGCCTCGATCGAGAGATGTCTTCCAGCAGCCGTTGCAAGGCTAAGGCAGAACGCCGTCGGCGTTTCGATTCCTCCGATTGACTGAGCGGGACGGGGCACTACAGTGGCTTGGCCGGTAGGGAGGCCGGCGCAACCTCAACAGAGTGCGGAACGGAGACGAGCGCGCAGAGAGGGAAGAGTGCGCCACTCGGCAGAACAGAGGGGAGCACGTCACCCGCATGATACGTGGGGCCGCTCAAAGCTGGGTATGCGCCACCAAGAGGCGGCGACACCAGAGGTGCGCCACCTAGCGGGGAATCCTCGTACCATAGAAAAAGTGCAAGACCAACAGGTGGCACAAGAACCGGAGCTAACAGATTCAAAATGGGGGGAATTTGAAAAAAGGATAGCACATTGCCTCGGGGGGAGCTCCAGGGAGGGGAACGATGCGTCAGAGGACACGCCCTCCGAGGAGGACGGCCCTACCGCCTGGAAAAAAGCTCCTACGACCTGCGAGGAGGCCTAGGAGCCAAGGAGAGCCGCTACGCCGGGGACGGAGCGAAACTGCTCCAGATCGGCAAAGGGCGGAGAGGGAAGAGGTGGTCCATAACAGGGCAGGCCAGAGTCAAGGGGAGCCGGAGGAGGAGGGGCGGGAGGATGGGGGTCGGGCGGCAACCCAAGAAGAGCCAGTAGATCTGGCGGCCAGGGCGCCGCCCGAGGAGGAAATAGAGGGGGCTGGTCCATGAGTCAAGCACGAGAGGAGAATGAGGGGAAAGGGGAGGGAGGAAACGCCAGAGGCGACGGCCCTGCCGGAAGTGCAGGGATCAACGGGTGGGGAGCACCCGCGAGGAAAATCTCCCGATCGCCAGCCTCTCCTCCTTCTTTTATATTGTATTATATATATATATATATATATATATATATATATATATATATATATATATATATATATATATATATATAATATCATGGAAACAAAAATGGTAAACTGATAATGATACCAAGATAATGTAATATATATACACGACATTAATCCATTCATATATATATATATTATATATATATATATTTTATATATATATTTTATATATATATTTTATATATATATATATATATATATATATATATATATATATATATATATTTATATATAAAAATATATATATATATATAATATATATATATATATATATATATAAATATATATATATATATATATATATATATATATATATATATATATATATATATATATATATATATATATATATATATATATGTATATATTTATATATATATATATTATATATATATATTTTATATATATTATATATATATATATATATATATATATATATATATATATATATATATATATATATATATATATATATTTCTTTTTTTTTCTTTATATATATATATATATATATATATATATATATATATATATTTATATATATATATATATAAATACAAAAAAAAAAAAAAAAATATATATATATATATATATATATATATATATATATATATATATATATACACTAAAATAAAGTAATATAGTATTATAAAAATATATACATATATTGTTTTCCAAGCATATAGTTAACAACAGCAATAATAAAAAATATGTTAATTCAAATATTAATACCAAAATCCCAATCCATTATAAACAAAATCATTTGTAATAATGGCAGCAGGGGGGTCAACTGTAGACTCCAAAAGAACACACAAAAATAATAGGTTACTTATAAGGGCACTTCATTTTTTGATTAGGGCTAGCCCATTTTTAAACTTTGTATTATTTACAAGTTTGCCATTGAGAAAATGATCAGGGCTATCCCTCTCTTTCGTATAAGTCACTAGTGCAAAAAAAGGACTGTCCAAATTTCTGGCAGCCCTACATATAGCATGGACTGTCAGAAAAATGGACAGTCCTTTGTTTCACATGTTGTGACTTAGGACTGCCAAATTTTTTGGCAGTCCATTCAGTTTGTAGGACTGCCAGAAAATTGGACAGTCCTTGTTATAAAGGCACTTCACTTTTTGATCAGGGCTAGCCCTAATGAGCTAGCCCTGATCAAAAAGTGAAGTGCCTTTATAACTAACCAAATAATAGGGTTGGAAAACTATTCCCTAAATTTGAATAAAGGGGGAGAGGGTCAACTGTAGAGTGCTTACATAAATCCCTAATTATTGGGGTTGTTGCTAACTCTCCTCCATAAATCAGTCAAGAGGAAAGAGAGGCTAAGAGAAAAGAATGGAGGAGAAGAGAACAATGAGCTTACAAAGGGGGATTTCCGGCCAAGGGGACTCCGATGTTGGTGAGGGCTCGGGGCACGGTTGCTCGGCCACGGCGGGAGATCTCTGTCACTGGCCCTACGGCATCACGAGGGTCGGCCGGACCATATTGCCGCTGAGGTGGAAGTGGCGCCCCGATCTGAACACGACGACCGGACCCGACAGTGCTAGAGGAGTTGTGGTGACGCAGCAGAGTCGACGGACGGGTGGGGGTCGATAGGTTCGATCTGATGGTGGTGAATTGAGGGAATCGGTGCCAGGTTCGGAGCTTCCCGGTGAGGATGGGGCTGCTGGATCTGGGTGGTCGGCTCGCTCATCGGCAGAGCCGAGGCGGTGGCGGACCAGGTTTGGGTCTCTCTCCTTCTCTATCTCTCTGTATTTGAGGTGGTTGTGCCGGCCGGGGGCGACGGGTTTTAGAGTGGTGGCCGTGGTGTCGTTGGGAAGTGGTGGCGGGTTTTGTGGTGGTGGTACGACGAGTTGGGACATGGTGGTGCGGTGGGCGATGGTGGTTATGCTGGTGATAATGGTGGTGGCAGTGGTGGTTTGGTGGCTGTGACAGGGAGCCAGTGGTGATGTCGGAGTGGTCGGGTAGCACCTGGTGGTGGTGTACAGATGATGTGGTGGCTAGGCTAGGAGGCAAGGAGAGGAGTGGTGGTTGTCGATGGAAGGACGGCGACAGTGGTGGTTGTCCAGTGGTGGCCACGGATGGCCGGGCTGGAGTCGGCCAAGGTGGTCGGATCTGCTGCTGTTGGTATTGATAATAAGGTGGCGGCCGAGGAAATTTCTAGGAATGTGTGTAGGAATTTTATGGTTTTAGGATGTGTGTAAAATTGTTGTGAAGTGTGCTATTTATAGGGTAGGAAGGTGAACCCTAAAGAAAAATGTACATGTAACAGAAAATAGAAAAAAAATAGTGGAAAACGGCTAACTGCTAACTACTAACACTAACGCTAACCGCTAACATTATTACCATCTATTTGATTTAATTAACACTAAAATAAATACTAGCTAATAATTAATTAATTACTAGTTTACTAATAATTGCTAGCTAATTGTAATTTAACTACCAACTTTCCTATACTAGCTAACTACGAGTTGTAGCCCACAACCCAAGTCCTGTCATTGTAGGCTAACATTAGGACCGATATTGGTCATAACCCGATGCGAGGTAAAATGAATAACCAATAAATTGTCAAAAACCTTTAAACTAAAATAATTAGTATTAACTATTTTTATTTATAAAACATAACTTCTCTAATATTTCTCTATATAAAAATAAATATTTACAACTTATATATTTTATTCAAAATGGACAAAAAATTAAATTAGGATAAAATCTCGCAGAAAAATAGTTTTTTTACAAACCAATGAACACCGATAACAAATTACGATCGAAAATGTTTTCTCAATATTACAATTGCACATTTTTTAAATTTTAGGAAAAATTCAAAAGAAATAGAAAATTTAAAATTATTCGAGAATTTCCAAATTTTGGTTAACAGAGGTTACACCTATCAAGAAGCAGCAGTTAAATTGGCTATGTCATTCAAAGGTTTTTTTATTGAGCATGTACGCCGAGCATGCAATATCGAAGTCGATGCACTTGCTATTCTAGCAGCCATGTTAGTTGTTCCTGTGAAAAGGCAACAGTTAATCGTCATCGCTAATCGAGAATTATTCTGTGTCGAGAATAATTTAAACATTGAATTCGGTAATACGGTTGAGGTTGGCACTACTAGCAAAGACTAGAGAACTCCTTTCATCGACTTCACAGTGGATAACATCTTGCCAGAAGACCCTAAAGAAGCTACGATAATCTGTCGTCGATCACTCTGGTTCTATTACAATCACTTGTTCATGATACTTTACCGGCGATCCTTTGAAGGCATGTTCTTACGATGTCTTACAGGAGTTGAAGAAAAACAGATACTACGTGAAGCTCACGACGGTGTCTGCGGTGCACATCAGCCCGGTCCTAAGCTACAGGACCGTACCAAATGCGTGGGATACTATTGGCCCACTATGGTGGCAGATGCAATTGAATATGAAAAGAAATGTATAGCATGTCAGATCTATGCAGATTTCATCCATAAAAAATCAGAATTCTTGTATCCTACTGCAGCATCCTGGCCCTTTGAAGCCTGCGGCATGGATGTCATCGGTCCTATTAATCCGCCATCATCTCGAGGACATCGGTTTATCCTAGCTATAACCGATTACTTCTCAAAATGGGGAGAAGCAAATCCCCTAGCTGAAGTCAAGACAAGCAGTTTCATCAGCTTTATCAAACATCACATCATCTATCGATTTGGAGTTCCTCGAAGAATCATCCATGACAATGGACCTCAATTCGTGAGTCAAGTATTTATTCGATTCTATAATGGCACCCAAATCAACAACATTGCTTCTACAGCTTATAGTCTCGCGACTAACGGTTTAGTAGAAGCATTCAAAACAATCATCAAGCTACTCAAAAAGTTCGTTTCTGCCAATAAACGCAATTGGTGTAAAAAGTTTGAAGAATGTTTATGGGCGTACCGTACTACTGTACGTACCCCGACTGGCTGTACTCCCTTCTCTTTAGTGTATGGATGCGAAGCGGTCTTACCGTTGGAGATTCAAATTCCATCCTTGAGGATAGCTATTGCCAGTGAGTTAACGGTAGAAAACAACGCTCGTCTTCAACTTCAAAAGCTTGAAGCACTCGACGAGAAGCGACTGCTAGCTCAACAGTACATTGAGCTGTATCAAGCCCGAATCTTAAAAGCTTTCAATCGCAAGGTCATAGTATAAACCTTTCAAAAAGGCGAGCTAGTTCTTACGATCAGACGTCCTATGACTATGACACACATGAGCAAAGGCAAATTCGAGCTAAAGTGGGAAGGTCCTTACGTCATAAACAAAATTTTCTCTAATGGAGCTTATCAGCTGACCGGTATTGACGGTTGAATAGCTATGATGCCTATCAACGGCAAATTCTTGAAGAAATATCATGTTTGAAAGTATGCATTATATTTTTTGACAAATATTGTACATACGCAAATCTTCGAATTATTGTATTTTATTCACTCTTTCGTGAATAAATCCCACAGATAATAAGTCCTCAAAAATCCCCAGCGGATTCTAACCAGATCTTGTGGTACATCCTCAAAAGTTTAACTCATAATATCCACCACAACATATCATCACAAACATAATCTTTTGAAACCCAATTGTTTTAAAAGACATCCTATTATTGACCCCAGTTGGTTTAAGAATAATCAACAGATATACGAACACATTACCTCTTAATTCTACTATCACCATCAACGACTCGTCACTGATAAATATCATTTCAAAAGATAACATCACAACAAATGAGCAAACAGAAAGGTTCTTTATTTCTTTCTCCATAAAAAGGAGTAAAGGACTACACTTGCAAAGAAAAGAAAGCAAACTACATCTTATAACATAAAGGAAAGATGCTTTTATTCATTTGCTCGAGGATGACCAAATTGGGGCAGGTACCACTCCCTCAACCATTGTGCATATAAAAGCCCTAACTGATCGAGATCCACTATCAGAGCTGGGTCATTGGAGCTCCCGGTACCACTGCCTTCTTATGTCGGTTCTTCTTTAACAACGACTTCAATTTTTGGAATTATTTCTGCCTTAATAATCACCGGTTCCTCTTTGATGAAAGGAGACAATACTTCCTCTTTGACGGCGACCTCAGTTTTTGGGATCACCATTGATGCTGCAGAAAAAAAAATAAAGACTTAAAAGCATGAAAAAGTATCCTTACAAGCTAAAGCATGCCATTTCTAATTTTTGCGACATGGCATGTCAGTTCTAATTCACGCAACATAGCATGTCAGTTCTAATTCGTACGGCATGGTATGACAATTCTAAATTCGCGCGACAGTTTCTACGCGTAGATTGAAAAATTGAGCATAGCGCGGTGCACTTTAAATAAACAAAGGGTGCATGTATTTTGTTTGATAACCAACACTCTGAAAGAGGTAGTTTGTGTTGAAAAAAAAAGTGCGGCACCAATCAACACTCGGAGAGGTGATTGACACCGGCCATTTTTCGTGCGTGTTGTTAGATGGCGCCAACTATCAACTGGCGCCGAGCATACAATTCATCTTCTTCCCCAACCCAACTTCTCACCTTCGAGAGCGGGGTTGGCTTCTTCGCCTTTCATCGACGGTGACATGTGTTGTGGCACCTTCAACGATGGCACGCGTGATGTGGCTCTGGCCACTTTCTTGCCTTTATCAGCCGCAGATCTCTTGGGAGCCATTTGATCAGAGGGAAACTTCAAAAGATAGAGAGGAAGAAGAAGACAGAGAGTTCGAGAGAGAAAATTTCTAAGTAACTCTCTCTCTCCTCTCAATGGGCTATTTATAGCCTAAGCTCACGCTTAATAGCCACACGAATCGTGCACGAAATGCGGGTCTGTTAAGATTCTGACCCGCGCGAATCGTGCCTGAACGCTTCTTATTCAAAGTATTTCAAATTTTGGAGGGGGTCTTGTAGAAGCTTAAAATAACAAGATAGCACATAGTGACATAAACAGATGGCGTTGGGACTCATTCATCAAATGGCGCCCAGTGCGCAATGGCTCCCATCAACGATTCGTGCCACCATCATATCGCACGTACTGCCACATGGAAATCTTTCTCGAGAAGCTAGGTTGCTAGGCATGATGACTGACAACACGATAGTCGATAAAAATCTTTTCGAATCTCGAGCGCACAGTGCTCGAGGAGATTTTGTCAAACTCGTCATAATAACGGTTGTTTGTTTCTCCGTAGCATTCAATACTGGCGTAAAGTGACTAAGCTCTTCACACTCAGTATTTTCCACAGTTAGCGCCAATCAACAGTTGGCGCCAATCAATTGATATTACCATTTATGTACTAGTGCCAAACAGTTAATCATTATTCAAAAGCAGTTAGATGACGTGGCGCGTATGCCACTAATCTCGAAGAACGCACACGTAATACTCTCCATGACCAAGCGCACTTCTCTCACAGAATTCCATACGGCTTATGCAGTTAAGCCAACCGTTCATGCGACTGGATGACTACATGCCAACTAGTACAGAATCAGCCTGCACGCCAATCAGGATAACTACATAACAGTTATCTTAAAACTCTATAAATAGAGTTCAAAATCACTTTTCAAGCATCACTAATGATCATAATCTTCTAACAAAGTTGTTGCAACATGTTCAAGAGCTTCTTTTCTCCGACATCGCATAGTCTAAGGCCTCGTTTAGTTTACGGAATCTCCAGGTTGGGAAAGGAAAGTAATTACTTTTCTATGTTTGGGTGCCAAAGAAATTGAGGAGGAAAGGAAAGTGATTCCCAATGGAAGGGAAATTAGGAGGGAAAGTGATTCCATCCATCCAAACAAGGAATCACTTTCCCACATTAAAGTAATCACTTTCCTTTCCAAATTCCTTGGCATTTCCAAACATAGAAAAGGAAAATCAATAGAAAATAAAATTTCCCAAAGGAAAGGAAATGACAAGGAATTGATTTCCTTTCCCTTCTATTTCGTGAACCAGACGAGGCCTAAGGGATAAAGTGATCGTCTTCTGATCAGATTCTTAAAGTTATACTTTCCCAGAATTTAATTGTACTCTTGTACTTTTCTTCTTTTCGTAATTTGTATCAAAACTTTTTTTTATTTTGCAAACACTAGCAGGTGCCATTTATGAGCCTGCTACGGTGGGCCTTGATGTTGGTGGACCCTTCGGGGTAAATCTTGACAAGGGCAAGGGCCCTATTATGGAAGAGCCCTCTTTTGTTCGTACCACTTAGAGAACTGTGATGGGTCCTTTGAGGGGTTCGGCTACGGTGATTCCTGGCTCTGAGGCTGTTAGTAGTTAGACAGAGCCTACAAATATTGAGATTCTGGTGACACCCGGATCAAAGTCTCCTTAAGGGGACTCAAATCTTGAAGCTTCGGTGACCGGAGGTTCGATGAGCGTGGTGACAACTGCTCTACTGCACCAAAACGTCGTGTCGTTGCCGAGTTCTACTATCCTTTCGGCTCACACGGGAATTCCGATGGCTCCATCTATGATGCCTCAAGTATTAGCCGACGCAGACGAGTATGTGAAATTTTTCGTCGAGGCTGTGTACAAGATGTTAAGGAGGGGGATGTCTGCCGTACTGTACGAAGCAATGGTAATCCCACAAATCGGCTTGATTCGATCTCACCAGGGTCATGATTATATGGCTAAAATCTTGGAGGCATCAATTGCTGAGCTTGATCGTCATCTTACTGAGCTTCAAAGTATCCGACGAAGTAATTTTTCGTCTTGGTATAAGAAGTGCAGGATAAGTTAGCAGCTAAAGCTGAGTCTATAATGCCTGTGTTCGTATTATGTATTTTGGGATACGTATACGTATTTTATTCTGTATTGCATGATTCCTTGTTTAGCTCTCGGCTTGGTTTAACTCTCGGTTTGGGTTGGCTTGGTTCGGCCGGCCCAATGCTTAGTTCATCATGGGCCAAGGGTGGAACACCTTAGCCTATGCTTCTCCTTCATTTCTACCACAACCCCCTTCTTTATTATCCCCACCAACCTCCTCTCTCCTCCATAATTCTCATTTACTTCTCCTTCCCCTACCATTACTCTTCTCCACCAACCAAGAACACCATAGGCAAGTGCAACTTGCTTCCACAAGAGAACTCCTTTTGATGGTTTCATTAGCTTCTCCTCATGATTCTAAACCACATTAAAACTTGTCATTTTCCATTTTGGGGCTTTAATTCTTGTAGATCTAGAGTCTTGCTATTTTCGGTTTTTTGGTGGTTTTGATCTATCAAACTTCCTTGTTTTCAAGTTTTGATGGTTCCATGTTGTAGAGAATTTCATTCTACCCAATTTTGACCTTTGGAAAGTTGGATTCGGACTTGTTTTGACCAAGATATGGACATTGAAGCTTTCAACTTGAGAGTTCTTGCTGTTCTTGCCATTTGGAGAAGACAGTGAACAGTGAGCTAGCTTTTTAGCTTACGCCACTGAGCTGTACGCTGCTCTTTAGCGAGCGTACGCTAGCCTTGGTACGCTGCTCTTTAGCGAGCGTACGCTAGCCTTGGTACGCTGCTCTTTAGCGAGCGTACGCTAGCCTTGATACGCTGCCTGTTGGCAGCGTGTCTTTTGCGTACGCTAGCGTGAGCGTGCCCTAGACCCTTTTGTACGCTAGCTCGAGCGTACGCAGTCTTGAGGTACGCTAGCTTGAGCGTACGCTGACCTGTAGCTTGAGCGTGCCCTTGTGTACGCTGACCCTTGCGTACGCTTCCCATTGGAAGTGTATGGACCCTTTGGTACGCTAGCTTGAGCGTACGCTGACCGCTAGCTTGAGCGTACGCTGACCTTGGTACGCTAGCTTAAGCGAGCAAGGTGTACGCTGGCCTGAGCATAGCTTGCACTGAGCGTATGGCCTTTGGCTGACTTGGCCTTATGTCAGCGTGTCAGATTTGGTTTTATTTTCCTTAAGCTTGGCTCTTTTATAGCCCTGTATATTGATATTTTATTAGATATTTTACGCCCATTTTATATCCTTATGCCTTTTGTCCTGAACTTGATAATTGCGAATTTACTTGATATGTTTGGAATTGACAATTGAGCATGACCTGATAGTGACCCGTAGTGGTGCCCTCCTGACATGAGTAACCTGACATGACCTGATAGTGGCCCGTCGTGGCGCCACTCCTGACAAGTACACTTGACCTGATAACCTGACATGTTATACCTTGATAAGATGTTGCGACGGCTACCTGACATGACATGACATGTATAATAACCTGGACACCGTGGGCGATTGTGCTTGTATAAATAATCCAGTCTTGTCTTGCATCATGTCTAGGAGGGGACTCCTGAGTACCACGGTCAGGAGTACCTATTGAAATAAACTAAGGCTAATAACTAGATTAATACATTAGTCATGAAGAGATTTCCCAGCTACAGGCAATCCCGTTACCTGGGCACGCCTTGGGATCTGTAGCCTGCCGTCGTGTAGGGCACATTTCCAGCACACTGTCATGTGTTGCACCCTTCAAGCTACCTAAGGGTACATTCGTTTCCTGGACGATGTACCCACCTGAATTCAACTCTAATCTTTTAACCCGGGGAACCTGGATGGTCTGCAGGGCTTGTGGCTGTGAAATAATCTCACTGCATCTTGTTAGTAATTAGGCTTGTGACAACCCTAGTTAGTTAAAGTATCAAGCCGTAATTCTTGCTTGGCCGTGAAGTGATTGGATGGAGTCTAACCTGTCTAGTCTTGCCCTGATCATGTTCCGGATTACTGCATGACCAGAATGCTTGTATTTATTTTACCGATAAATGGTGGGAATTCCAAGCTCTGTTCAGACGAAGGGTTACAACCCCGGTCCTTGTTTGGTTTACGGGTTGTAACCTGGCTATCTGAATAGTTCCATGGTTATCTCGTCGTATATCATCCTGATGTATTTTCTTATTCCCAGTTCCTACTTTTATTCCAGTCCTTATTTTATTTATATTTATATTCCTGTGCTGATTGCTGGTTTTAGTTCTTAAGTGAAGCCTCCTTTGTGGCACTTGCTCTTTCTGGGGTCTGACCCAGCTGGTTTTGTGTGGCCAGATTTTGGAGCAGCTCCAGAGGATCTACCGACCTTCCAGCCAGATGGTGAACACTAGAAGGAATCCTGGCAACAAGTGGGTTATTTTTGGCTCTCCCACTCTATTGTAAAAATATTCTTTTGAGGCGTTTAGCCGACGAGCACCTGTTTAGCTCGATTGCACTTTTACTTACTGTCTGCCTACGGGCTGTAACATGATTGACAAATCCTAGGGTTGATCATGTATGACTAAACTCTGCTAGTCCTAACATTTGTAACGACTAGCTTCATGATCAGCTGAATATGTAATATTTGGGACGCCTTATTATTGTATATTTAATGATCATACATCTTGTGACTCTTACTTACTTGCTTATGATTGAGACACTAGGCTTGTTCATGACCTTAAGAGACTGTTGGCTTGTAGATAAACCCTCATGTATCCTAGACAGCCGTGACCGTATAGCGAGATGGAATCCATTTCAATATACGTAGCTGGCTATGTCTGCCCCCGCTCTCCAGTATTCTGGTTCTGGGGCGTGACAGAGTCAGCCTACTTGTCCACCATGGCCGTCTGGGAACAGGAATTGTCGATGCTTAGGCCAAAGAGTAAGATCTTATTTCAGCTATGGAGGAGAAGGCCAGTCTACGGAAATCCTTGGATGCTTACATGGCGGAGGTTAACGCCATGATCCGCCTGCTCCAGAAGAAGCGGACTCAACTCTTGGTGGATTCGGAATGAGCATATGCCGACGTATCGCGCTTAAGGAGGAAGCGACAAAGTTTACTCGCCATGTGGCCCATTTGTTCCACCAGAAGAAGGAGTTGGATGATAAGCATCCAGCTGGTATCGCCTCCGAGGATAAGGAAGCGATGTGTCACGAGGCTGAGCGCCGAGTTTTAGCGACTATCAAATCCAGGGCCGAGGCTTTGAAGCAACGTATTGACGAACTGTCTGCCGACCCTTGACTTTGTCCTCCTTTGTACTTTTTGTCATTTTTTTGTTTGAGATGTAATTATTTTTTTGCAATGTGGTCCTTTTTTTCTTTTTGATGAAAAAAGAACTTTTGCTGGCTCATTTGTCACGAATTTGTGATTTTTTATAAACTTAACATCTTTGGCGTACCTTGGTTTTTAGGTACAGATGATAAGTTGAGAGTGTGAACCAACATGTTTACTCAAAGGTAATGTGGACATGGTAAACATGGGATTGGTGGTAGAGTTTTCTTACTCAGAGGTGATATGGACGTGGTAAGAATAGACTCTGTAGGGATATGAAGAAAAACTCAAAGGTAATATGGACGTGGATGTTCTTTGGATGGAGTGTAACCACACAGGGGTTATTGTACGAGGATGTTTACTCGGAGGTAATGTGGACATGGTAAACACCTATTTTAGCGTCGTCTTACTGAGAGGTAAGATTAAGATCAACGGGGATGTAAGAAAACAACACGGAGGTGGTGTGAACTTGGATGTTTTCTACTAGGGAAATGATGAGGAAATGTCCTAGAGCAGCTGGGCTCCAGAGTCATATAATGATGAAGGGGGACGAACTCAGTTATCAAATTCGTAGATTTTTTTGCTGGGAGATGGAAGTACATGTCTAAAGGCTTCAAGCATAGTACTTCTTTAGGAACTTGCCATTGATTGGCATCATGAACAAGTTTCCGTTAGGTTTTACGAGTCGGTAGGCACCATTAGTGGACACCGTCTTTATGATGAAGAGGTGTTCCCATTTGGGTTCGAACTTCCTTGGCATTTTATGAGTCATCGCCATTGGCCTGCTGACTGACGGACGAGGTCACCCACTTGAAAAGTCCTTTGTTTGACTTTCTTGTTGAAGGTCTGGAAAATACGAGCCTGGTAGAGCTCGATGCGCTGTTGAGCCAAAAGGCATTTTTTGTCCAGCGCCTCTAACTGCAACCAGTGACGTTGATTGTCTTCCTCCGTCAGCTGGTTCGTGATGGCCACTCAAAGTGATAGGATCAAGATTTTAAAGGAAAGTACGACTTTGCTCCCGTATACCATAAAGAATGGTGTGTTGTCCATCGGAGTCTGTACCGTTGTGCAGTAGGCCCAAAAGCATTCGCCTAGCTTCTCGTCCCAGTCGTGTTTGTTAGATGACACGACTTTCTTGTGTAGTTTGACGATCGTTTTGTTGAAAGCTTCAGCCAATCTGTTTGATGTCGGATTGTTAGCAGTCGACGTCACATTCTGGAAGTGATTATTATCACAGAACCTGCTGAACATATTTTTATGAATTGCAGACCTTGTCGTGAATGATCCTTCGGGGTACCCTGAAATGGTAGATGTCGTGATGCTTATTGAAGATGATCACCTTTGAGCTTTTTACCTCAGACAGAGGTACAACTTTTGCCCACTTAGAGAAGTATTCGGTAATTGCTAAGTTGAAGCGATGTCCTCTGGATAACGGAGGAGTAATCGGTTCAACAATGTCCATACCCTAGGCTTCAAACGGCTAGGAAGCGGTCGCAGGGTATAGGAACTCTGAGGGTCGATGGATGAAATTAGCATGCAATTGGCAGACCCTGTATTTTTTGGTGTACTCAATAACGCCTGCCATCACAGTAGGCTAGTAATAGCCGATACATCGGAGTCGATCTTGTAGCTTAGGACCGAGCTGATGAGCTCCATAAGCACCGTCATAAGCCTCCCGAAGAGCTTCGACCGCCTCCTCGTTTGATAAACATCGGAGGAGAAGCCCGTCGTAAGAACGACGATACAGTATTTTGGTAGTTGTATCGTAGTAGAATCAGAGAGAGCACCTTTGACAGACCCGACTTCCATCTGATCGTCTGGAAGGATTTCCTAGGCTGCAAAGTCTATGAACAGAAATTGCCTGTCCTTGACGTTGATACTCGTGTTTGCTTGAATGGCATGGTTTAGACACATGTACAGATTATTTTTGGGACACATCAAATCCTGGCTTGTCACTGTAACAAAGTGTTGAGTCCCGAGAGATACCGCCAAGGAGGCAGCAAGGCCAGCTAGAGCATCAGCCTCCAAATTTAGTAGCCGAGGTACATATTCTATGAAGAACTCGGTGAAGGTTGAAATGATGTCCAAGGCTGCTTTAAGATAGAAAATCAGGTCCTCATGGCGGACCTCGTATTGTCCTCGAACCTGGTTGACGATAAATTTTGAATTGTTGTAAGACTCGGGGTGTTCAACCCCCAGTTGTCTTGCCAACTGAAGTCCCATAATAAGGACATCGTATTCTGCCATATTGTTGGAGCACGACTCTAGGAGGGAATAGGCACGCTATATGACTAGGTTGTCTGGAGAGACCAAGACTACCCCCACTCCTACGATGACTGACCCTTGTAGCCTGTTCTTGAAGCGTCGTCGAAGAACATCCGCCAGACGGAGTTCTCTTCGGGAACGTTGGATTCCATCACTTCATATGGAATATCCTCACATAGTTTGGATGATTCTGGGATCCGGATGTACAACTAAGAAGTCGGCCTGCGCTTGGCCCTTGATAGGTTTTTTTGGGACAAATACCATATCGTATGGTGACAAAAGTATTGCCTATATAGCTAATCAAGTGTTAAGTGCTCATGGCTTCGTCATGAGGACCCTGAGTGGATTGACCCAGGAGATGACATGGATGGTCTGACCCATTATGTACTGATGAGTCTTTTATATAGCAAAGATCAATACAAGACATTCCTTCTCGACGGAGTTGTATCGATGTTCGACCCCGATCATTTTTCTGTATAGGTAGTAGATGGCCTACTCGTAGCCTGCATCATTGTTCTGAGCCAGCAAGGCGCCCAGAAAAAGGTCTATTGCTCGGACGTGTAGAGCAGGAAGGGTTTTCCCACAACTAGTACTACCAGAACTGGAGGATTTGTGAGATAAGCCTTGATATCGTCAAACGCCTTCTGATATTCTTTTGTCCAGACGTAAGAGACTCTTTTCTTTATAAGCTTGGTAAAGGGTTGACATCGTTCAAAAATATTTTCTATAATCCTTCGGATGTATACGAGACATCCTTGCAGGCCTCAAAGTTCTCTCAGGTTCTTCGGAGGGCACATGCCAAGGATGGCTTTGTACTTTTTAGGGATCCTTGGAGCGGAGAGAGAAGATAATCAAGAACATGACTATTAGTTTAGTCCGTGTAGCTTGGGGTCATCACTCTCTAGGTGAGTCAACATGGGAGCGTGAGGATGATATCCGATCGCGATATTCTGACCTGTTTGACTCGTGAGGTATAATGTCTTCCTTATGCCTCATGCCTTTGATTCCTTGCTTGCATGATTGATTGTCTGATTGATTACTTAGATATAACTTGCTTGTGATTAATATAGCTTGTCCTTGCCTCTCTAGCCTCTTAATTAAATTTCGAGAATGAAATTCTTTTAAGGTGGGTAGAGTTGTAACGCCCGTGGTTCGTATTACGTATTTTGGTATACGTTTACGTATTTTGACTCATGTTGTCTGTCTCATTGCATGGTTTATTTTAGCATTTCATTGCTTGGTTCGGTTTTACATGTGAACCAACCCTATCTACCCCCACCACTAACCCTATTTATATCCCACCTACTTTTCTCTCTCCTCATAACTCACATTTACTCCTCCTCCTTCTTCTTCTTTCTCCCTGGCGCAGAGCTCCACCTACCCCCTCTCCCACCGGCAAGTGCAATATGCTTCATGGAGTAACTCAATTTTTGTTGTTCCATCTTCTTCCTCATGAGATTCTAAGACACTTTAGTACTTAGCACTTTTAATTTCCATGGCTCATTTTGTGTAGATCTAAGCTTGTTGCATTTTCAGATTTTTTGGGTCTTGATCTATTAAACCTTGTTATTTTCAAGTTTTGATGGTTCCATGTTGTAGAGAATCTCTTTCTGCCCATTTCAACCTATGGAAGTTCGGATTCTGACCTTAGATGTAGATTTTTGAGCTTGGAAGCAATGGCATCATGGTTCTCCTTCTCGAAAAAGTGGAGAAGAATAACAGTACTTGGCCGCATGGCTTTGGTTCCCTTTGGCCGCATGAGCCCGTGCCCCCGAGCCGCATGAGCTTGTTCCTCTACAGCCGTATGAGCCCATGTTTCTCGAGCCGCATGAACTTGAATCCCCTTAGCCGCATATGCCCGTTCCCCCGAGCCGCATATGCCCGTTCCCCCGAGCCGCATGTGCTTGTTCCTCTACAGCTGCATGAGCCCGTTCCCCCGAGCCGCATGAGCTTGTTCCTCTACAACAGCATGAGCCCATGTTTCCCGAGCCGCATGAACTTGAATCCCCTTAGCCGCATATGCCCGTTCACCTGAGCCGCATGTGCCCGTTCCTCCTTGGCCGCATGACCCTCATCAACCTCCGAGCCGCATGGACCCAGTTCCCTGGCCGCATGAACAGGTTTTCCCTTAGCCGCATGGCTTTGGTCCCCCGAGCCGCATAAGCCCCTGCCGCATAAGCCTGCTGTCCTTTAACCTCATGCGTCCTTTCCTCCAGCCGCATGAGCCTGTCCCCTTCTTGCCGCATGGCTTCTTCTAGCCGAGCCGCATGGCTTTGCTCGATTTGGCCGCATGAGCCCGATCTTCCTTGGCCGCATGAGCCCGATCTCCCCCGGCCGCATGAGTCTGCTCCCCCTCCCGAGCCGTATGAGCCCGTCCTACTTAGCCGCATGGCTCTTTCCATAGCCGTGCACTCCTTTTTCCATGTTGAATTGTTATATTTATGCTTTTGTCTCATGACCCTCTGTGTAACTTGGGTCCCTTGATAGAATGCTTATACCATATTAACTCTGAATAAGTTTCATGACACGATAGTGACCCGTCGTGGTGCACTTTTGACAAGTAACATGACATGATAGTGGCCCGTAATGCCGTACTCTTGATAAGTAAACCTGACATGATATACCTCGATATGTTGTTACGACGGCTAGCCTGACATGACAAGAATGAATGGCCTGGACACCGTGGGCGATTGTGTTTGTACATATGAACCAGTATTATCTTGCATCATGTCTAGGACGGGGACCCCTGAGTACCATGGTCAGGGGTACCTATAAAAATTGACTAAGGCTAATAACTAGAATAATCCAGTAGACATGAAAAGATTTTCCAGCTACCGGCAATCCCGTTATCTAGGCGCGCGAGTGGACTTGTAGCCTGCCGACGAGTAGGGCACATTTTTAGCACACTGACATGTTGCACCCTTCATGAATGGATATTCGACCTGGATAACCTGGATGGTCTGCAGGGCTGGTGGCTGTTGGAATATCTCATTGCATCTTGCTAGTAACTAGGCCTGTGATAACCCTAGTTAGTTAAAGTATCAATGCGCACTCATTGTTTGGCCGTGATTGATTGGATGGAGTCTAACCCAGTCTAGTCTTGTCCTGATCCTGTACAAGAATGTAACATGACCTGATTGCTTGTGCTTTACTTTATCGATAAATGGTAGAAAACCAAGTTCCGTTCAGACGAAGGGTTACAATTTCGGTCCTTGTTTGGTTTAAGGGTTGTAACTCGGTTATCTGAATAGTCACATGGTCATCTCATCGTATATCGTCATGATTTTATATTACCAGTCTCTATTATATAATTATATCTTGTGCTAATTGCTGGTTTTAGTTCTTAAGTGAAGCCTCCTTTGTGGCACTTGCTCTTTCTGGGATCTGACCCAGCTGGTTTTGTATGGCCAGATACCGGAGTAGCTCCAGAGGATCTACCGACCTTCCATCCAAGTGGTGACCACCAGGCGTAACCAACGCAACGAGTGGGTTACCTTTTGTTCTCCCACTTTATTGTAAAAATATTTTGAGATGTTTAGTCGATGAGCACGTGTTAGCTCGTATTGCACTTTACTTACTGTCTGCCTACGGGCTGTAACATGATTGACGAATCCTAGGGTTGATCATATATGACTGAAACTCTTGCTAGTCTTCATATTTTGTATGACTAGCTTCATGATAATCCAAATATGTAATGTATGGGATGCCTTACTATTGTATATTTGATGCTCAATATCTTGTAATTTCTTTCACTTGTTTGAGATTGAGACAATAGGCTTGTTCATGACCATAAGAGACTGATGGCTTGTAGTTAAACCCTCATGTATCTAGACAACCGTGACCGTATAGCGAGGTGGATTCTATTTTAATATACGTAGCTGGCTATGTATGCCCCCGCTCTCCAGTATTCTGGTTCTGGAGCGTTACATGGTTTAAGTGGTGGCCCATGCAGGTCTTGTGAATCAAGATATGTGAGGGTTTACCGAATAAATGTCTCAATCAGCACTCGCCCTCGATCTCTGCTCGTATCCTCTGAATCCCTGAATTCTTGACCGGATCACATGCTTGTATCTTTGATCTGCCTTGGTCCTTTCTTATTGTTCCCTGTGTCGTCTTCTTCAGCTGCATTGTTCCTGGTCCTACCGATCGGCATGGCGGAGCACCTCCCGTGGACCCGCAGTAAACTGGAGATCAAGCCCAGCATTCAGGAGTAGCCTCCAGAGTCATGCCTACGGGGGTCAAGAGCCACAAGTTCATCCAGTCCAGCCTACAGAGCCCGATGATGGCACCTTGGTGGGTCTCATCAGGACACTGCTAGCATCTCAAGATCGTCGGGGCGACGCCCTGCACCAGGCAGTACAAGATGCTTTGAACAGAGGCGGTCATCAAGGGAACCAGGCCGCCAACATCTTCAAGCGCTTGAACCCTCCCTTCTTCGATGGTAGCGAAGATGCTATTGACGCAGATGCTTGGCTGCAGGATACAAAAGTGATTCTAGAAGCGGCAAAGACGCCCGAGAATGAGAAGGTGGCGGTAGTACGCCTACAGTTATTGGATCTTGCCCGCAACTGGTAGGCGACGCAGGCCGTTGGATTAGTGGCACCTAATGCCTGGGCAGTATTCCGAGAGAGATTCTAGACCAAGTACTTCGACGCTGTAGCTTGGTACGATCTACAGATGAGGTTCACCAATCTGAAGCATATGGGCAGGACGGTCGACGGATATGCGGTCGAGTTTTCGAGACTTAGTCGGTTTGCTCCCACCTTGGTGGCGACTGAGTTCGACGGAGCAGCGGTTCCAGCAGGGGCTCCACCGAGAGATTTTATTGGCAGTGGAGCAGTTTGAGCATCAGACTTTTGATACGGTATTGAGGGCAGCTAGGAGGCATGAGTATACCTCCCAGAGGATTGAGGACAGGACCGGAGGTCGGAAGCGATCTTATGGCCACATGAATCAGTCTTCAGCACCAGCCCCGGCAGCTAGGGCTTTGGAAATTGGAACCCCGAGGCGGGCGGCCTCAGTAACGTCAGTTCAGCATTCAACCCCGACGAACCCTCAGCAGCAGAAGCAGAAGCAGTCTTCCGCAATGGATTGCACTCATTGTGGGAAGTCAGGATATGTGGTATCAGAATGTCACAGAGCACAGGGATTATGCTTGGCTTGTGGAGCACCGAACCACAGGGTTGGAAACTGCCCGAACAGGGGAAGTTCCTCTTCTTCGACCTTTTCTAGTCCTTCGGTGAGAGGACCAGTACCAGTACCAGTCCAACAGCAGCAACAGTTTTCGAGGCCCTTGTCGCCTCAGTCCCAAGCATTTCAGGAGTAAACCCCCAGCAGTATGCACAAGCCCAAGCCCTGATTCAGAGCAGACAGAGAGGTTATCAGCATAGGGGACCCGTACCCAGAGGACATGGTCAGGCTATGGCGATGACCGTAGAAGAAGGATTGGCACCAGGTGAGGTAGTGGCAGGTACTATTCTCGTCAACTCCTTTTCAGCATCAGCGTTATTTGATTCTGTGCATCGCATTCATTCATGTCTGCATGATTCACGACACGGATAGGACTGGAGCCTGAGTCATTATCAATAAGGCTCAATATACTTACTGGTAGCGGTCTTGTGGGAGTAGATAGAGTGTTTTCCTCGTGTCGAATTGTAGTTAGCGGTATAGAGTTCCCCGCTAGATTGATAGAGTTTCCGATGGCCGATTATGATATGGTCTTAGGGATGGATTAGTTAAGGAACCAGTATGCTAGGATAGACTGCCATGTTGGCAAGATTGTTTTTAGTATTCCAGGCGAGCCAGAGTTTTTCTTTTCCTGAGGCGAAGTTGAACCATCTCCCCCAGTATTGCGGATGACAGTAGCAGTAGTGCAGTTATCCCGAATAGTCGAGGAGTTTCCAAATATTTTTCTAGAAGAGCTTCCAGGAATACCGCCAGAGCGAGAGATCGAGTTTGCTATCGACTTGATCCCAGGAACAACTCCAGTATCAGAAAGAGTCTACAGGATGGCGCCGTCAGAGTTAGAGATATTGTACAAGATGATTGAAGAACTCAGGACCAAGGGATTCATTTGTGCAAGTGGATCACCTTGGGGAGCCCCTATGCTTCTCGTGAAAAAGAAGGATGGTACGTCCAGATTATGTGTAGATTATAGTACCTTAAACTCAAAGACAATCAAGAATAGATACCCTCTCCCGAGGATAGATGACTTGTTTGATCAACTCAAGGGACAGCAGTATTCTCAAAGATTAACTTGCGATCAGGATACCATCAGATCAGAGTTAGAGTCAGAGTGCAGGACATCCCGAAGACAGCTTTTAGGTCTAGATAGGGTATTGGGAGTTCCTTGTTATGCCATTTGGAGCAACCAATGTGTCGGCTGTATTCATGGACCTCATGAATCGCATTTTCATGCCACACTTGGATCTGTTCGTGATTGTGTTTATAGATGACATCCTGGTCTACAGCAAGAGTGAAGCGGAGCATGAGCAGCATCTCAGAGTTGTCCTCCAGATTCTCAGAGAGCACCAGTTATATGCTAAGTTCAGTAAATGTGAGTTCTGGCTCGATCGCATTTCATACTTGGGTCATATCATCACCAGAAGAGGAGTAGAAGTGGATCCCCAGAAGATAGTAGCTATTGAGACATGGCCAGTACCCAACATAGTTGCAGAAGTTCGTAGTTTTCTTGGCTTGGCCAGCTATTACCGGCGATTTGTTTCAGACTTTATTCGAATTTCAGCGCCATTGACCCAGTTAATCCGCAAGGATGCACAGTTTGCCTGGACAGCTGAATGTCAGGATCTTATAAGAAGTTGAAGCGAGGCTTAATGACGGCACCCATTCTCACGCTTCCAGATGGGACCGGAGGATTTTCAGTATATTATGATGTTTCAGACAGAGGTTTAGTATATGTTTTGATGCAGCATGGGAAGGTAATAGCTTATGTGTCACGTCAACTTTGTGATCATGAGAGGAGTTACCTAATCCATGACTTGGAGTTGGCAGTAGTAGTATTTGCACTTAAGCTTTGGAGACATTACTTGTATGGAGATAGGGTGGAGATTTTTACCGACCACAAGAGCCTGAAGTATGTATTTACCCAGAAGGATCTTAACATGCGTCAGAGGAGGTGGCTAGAGCTACTCGTGGATTATGATGTCAACTTACAGTATCATCCTGGGAAGACCAACGTTGTTGCAGATGCGCTGAACAGAGAGCCGTAGTTTATTTCCTCACAGCACAACGAAAGTTATTAGCAGATCTTCAGAAGATGGGGTATAGAAGTTGTCCATCCCAATGTGGCATTGATAGCCAGCATGCAAGTTCAGTCCACTATAGTCGAGAGAATCCGGATGGCGCAGTCAACAGATTCCAAGCTTCAGCGACTCAGAGCAGAGTGTGAGGCAGGACGACGGCCAGAGTTATACATCCATGAGGACGGTACACTTCGATATGGGAGGCGTCTTTGTATACCCAGTGGAGATATCAGACAGGAGATCATGGCAGAAGCTCATAGTTTGAAGTATTCCATTCATCCTGGTGGCACGAAGATGTACCGTGATATCCGTCAGCACTTTTGGTGGAATGGCATGAAGACGGAAATAGCCCGATTATCTCTCGGTATTTGGTTTGCCAACAAGTTAAAGCTGAGCATCAGAGACCGGCTGGACTTCTTCAGCCCTTGCCGATTCTAGAGTGGAAGTGGGAGCACATTACCATAGATTTTGTGACTGGATTACCTAGGTCCCGGTTGGTAGAGATTATTTGGGTTATTATAGACAGGCTCATGAAAGTGGCTCACTTTCTCCCGTTCAGAGTTGGTCAGTCGACGGCTCAGCTAGCAGAAATGTACCTAAGGTAGATTGTCAGTGTTCCAGTCATTATCACCTCGGACAGAGATTTAAGATTTATGTCGCACTTTTCGTGCAGTCTGCAAGAGAGTTTGGGAACTCACCTCCAGTTCAGCTCAGCTTATCATCCGCAGACAGATGGTTAGTCAGAGCGTACCATACGAACGTTGGAAAATATATAAAGATCTTGTACGCTCGACTTCGATGGTTCGTGGGAGGATCACCTGCACCTGGTGGAGTTCTCGTACAACAACAGTTTCCAAGCCAGTATCCATATGGTACCGTTCGAGGCACTGTATGGTAGGAAGTACAGATCCCCGCTAGCATGGGATGATATTAGAGAGAGGCAGATGCTCGGTCCAAAATGATTACTCAGACAGTTGAGGTGGTCAGAAGAGTTAGGGATCATCTTCATGTCGCACAAGATCGCCAGCGCCATTGGGCCGATTCTCATCGACGTTCTCCTGAATTTTCCATCGGCAACCATATATTCCTTAGGATCTCGCCTAACCATGGCGTCATTCGTTTTGGCGTACGGGGAAAGCTCAGTCCTAGGTATATAGGGCCGTTTGATATTCTGGAGCGAGTAGGAGATGTGTCATATCATCTAGCTCTCCTGCTGTCTTTGCGTGGGTACATGACGTGTTCCATGTATCCCAATTGTGACGGTATATCCCGAATCCGAGTCATGTCCTTGATCATTCTGAATTGGTTGTTGGTACCAACCTTTCGTATGAGGAGAGGCCGTATCCATATTGGACCGGAGGAAGAAAGATAATCAAGAACAAGAGTATTAGTTTAGTCCGTGTTGCTTGGGGTCATCACTTTCTAGGTGAGTCAACATGGGAGCGTGAGGATGATCCGATCGCGATATCCCGACCTGTTTGACTCGTGAGGTATAATGTCTTCCTTATGCCTCATGCCTTCGATTCCTTGCTTGCATGATTGATTGTCTGATTGATTGCTTAGATATAACTTGCTTGTGATTAATATAGCTTGTCCTTGCCCTCTAGCCTCTTAATTAAATTTCGAGGATGAAATTCTTTTAAGGTGGGTAGAGTTGTAACGTCCGTGGTTCGTATTTCGTATTTTGATATACGTATACATTTTTACTCATGTTGCCTGTCTCATTGCATGGTTTATTTTAGCATTTCATTGCATGGTTCGGTTTTGCATGTGAACCAATCCTACCTACCCCCACCACTAACCCTATTTATATCCCACCTACTTTTCTCTCTCCTCATAACTCAGCATTTACTCCTCCTCCTCTTCTTCCTTCCTGGCGTAGAGCTCCACCAACCCCCTCTCCCACCGGCAAGTACAATTTACTTCATGGAGGAACTCAATTTTTGTTGTTCTATCTTCTTCCTCATGAGATTCTAAGACACTTTACTACTTAGCACTTTTAATTTCCATGGCTTATTTTGTGTAGATCTAAGCTTGTTGTATTTTCAGATTTCTTGGGTCTTGATTTATTAAACCTTGTTATTTTTAAGTTTTGATGGTTCCATGTTGTAGAGAATCTTTTTCTGCCCCATTTCGACCTATGGAAGTTCGGATTCTGACCTTAGATGTAGATTTTTGAGCTTGGGAGCAATGGCATCATGGTTCTCCTTCTCGGAAAAGTGGAGAAAAAGAACAGTACTTAGCCGCATGACTTTGGTTCCCTTTGGCCTAATGAGCCCGTTCCCCCGAGCCGCATGAGCTTGTTCCTTTACAGCCGCATGAGTCCATGTTTCCCGAGCCGCATGAACTTGAATCCCCTTAGCAGCATATGCCCGTTCCCCCGAGCCGCATATACCCGTTCCTCCGAGCCGCATGAGCTTGTTCCTCTACAGCCGCATGAGCCCATTCCCCCGAGCCTCATGAGCTTGTTCCTCTACAGCCGTATTAGCCTATGTTTCCCGAGCCGCCTGAACTTGAATCCCCTTAGCCGCATATGCCCATTCCTCCGAGCCGCATATGCCCGTTCCTCCTTGGCCACATGACCCTCATTCTCCCCGAGCCGTATGAACCCAGATTTCGGGCCGCATGAACATGTTTTCCTTTAGCCGCATGGCTTTAGTCCCCCGAGCCGCATAAGCCCCTGCCGCATAAGCCTGTGTCCTTTAACCGTATGTACCCTTTTCCTCCAGCCGCATGAGCCCGTCCCCTTCTTGTCGCGTGGCTTCTTCTAGCCGATCCGCATGGCTTTGCTCGACTTGGCCGCATGAGCCCGACCTTCCTTGGCCGCATGAGCCCGATCTCCTCCGGCCGCATCATGAGTCTGCTCGCCCTTCCGAGCCACATGAGCCCGTCCTGCTTAGCCGTATAGCTCTTTCCATAGCCGTGCACTCCTTTTTCCATGTTGAATTGTTACATTTATGATTTTATCTCATAACCCTCTGTGTAACTTGGGTCCCTTGATAGAATGCTTGTACCATGTTAACTCTGAATATGTTCTATGACATGATAGTGACCCGTCGTGGTGCACTCTTGACAAGTAACATAACATGATAGTGGCCCGTAGTGGCGCACTCTTTATAAGTAAACCTGACATGATATACCTCAATATGCTGTTGCGATGGCTAGCCTGACATGACAAGAATGAATGGCCTGGACACCGTGGGCGATTGTGTTTGTACATATGAATCAGTATTGTCTTGCATCATGTCTAGGATGGGGACCCCTGAGTACCACGATCAGGGGTACCTAAAAAAATTGACTAAGGCTAATAACTAGAATAATCTAGTCATGAAGAGATTTTCCAGCTACAGGCAATCCCGTTATCTGGTCGCACGAGTGGACTTGTAGCCTGCAGACGAGTAGGGTACATTTCCAGCACACTGACATATGTTGCACCCTTCATGAACGGATATTCGACCTGGATAACCTGGATGGTCTGCAGGGCTGGTGACTGTTGGAATATCTCATTGCATCTTGCTAGTAACTAGGCCTGTGATAACCCTAGTTAGTTAAAGTATCAAGGTGCACTCATTGCTTGGCCATGATTGATTGGATGGAGTCTAATCCAGTCTAGTCTTGTCCTGATCCTGTACAAGAATGTAACATGACCTGATTGCTTGTGCTTTACTTTATCGATAAATTGTGGGAAACCAAGTTCCGTTTAGATGAAGGGTTACAATTTCGGTCCTTGTTTGGTTTAAGGGTTGTAACTCGGTTATGTGAATAGTCCCATGGTCATCTCATCGTATATCGTCATAATTTCATATATTACCAATCTCTATTTATAATTATATCTTGTGCTAATTGTTGGTTTTAGTTCTTAAGTAAAGCCTCCTTTGTGGCACTTGCTCTTTCTGGGATCTGACCCAGCTAGTTTTGTATGGCCAGATATCGGAGTAGCTCCAGAGGATCTACCGATCTTCCAGTCAGATAGTGACCACCAGGCGTAACCAAGGCAGCGGGTGGGTTTCCTTTTGTTTTCCTACTTTATTGTAAAAATATTCTTTTGAGGCGTTTAGACGAGCACGTGTTAGCTCGTATTGCACTTTACTTACTGTCTGCCTACGGGCTGTAACATGATTGACGAATCCTAGGGTTGATCATGTATGACTGAAACTCTTGCTAGTCTTCATATTTTGTATGACTAGCTTCATGATTATCCAAATATGTAATGTATGGGACGCCTTACTATTGTATATTTGATGCTCTAATATCTTGTAATTGCTTTTACTTGCTTGAGATTGAGACAATAGGCTTGTTCATGACCATAAGAGACTGATGGCTTGTAGTTAAACCCTCATGTATCTAGACAGCCGTGACCGTATAGCGAGGTAGATTCTATTTCAATATACGTAGCTGGCTATATATGCCCCCCGCTCTCCAGTATTCTGGTTCTGGGGCGTTACAATGGTACCACTGTAGCTGATGACATTATTGATGCCTAGCGTAGCTTGGACTTAGTTATCTTATTTCATGTCTTTTATTATATTTTTTATCTATTAGCAGTGGATTTGTCTCCATCGGACGAGACTTGATTTTCTTGATACTTGAAACTTCAGTTCTATTATCCTTTATTATTCAGTTTCATTGATACTCATTGATCGTAGTTGTATCTTTTTACTTCTGTGGATGAGATATAGATTGCCATGTTAGTTCAAGATTTCTGTGACTTGTGAGTTTATAGACAACGTTCTACCGCTGACATTGTGGCGTAGGCTGGACTTGGACACGAACTCGTATCTGAAAAGCGGCTGCGAGCCATGACAAGTAATGGGATCGATGTTGGCCACCCAATCTAGATGTTGTTCCTCGTGAATACACCCACTATCTATGAGTTTGTTCACTTCTTTCTCGATAGCGTCCATGATGTTAGGACAAAAGCGTCGATGTTGTTGCTTAACCGATTTAGCGTTAGGTAAGATGTCAAGCTTGTGCTTTGCGACTTGCGGGTCTAAACCTAGGATGTCTTTATAGCTCCAGGTGAAAATGTTGATGTATTCCCTGATGAGTTGTACCAAGGATTCTCGATCCTTCCCTGACAGGCTTTTGCTGATAAAGATGGGTTTCGATAAGGATTCGTCCCATAAGTCAATTTTCTTGACTTCATATTCCGTGAGAGGTTCTCGTTGTTTGAAGCATAATTACCGTTGAGCTCCTAGGCATTGAGCCCAAGGTTTTTCTTCGAAGAATTCTGATGTCTGATCATCATCTTTTTGGAAGGATGTGCAGATATTATGTTGACTGATAACACTTTCCTCAAGACTGGGCCGATACTGGTGTTGGAGTCCCAAGTTGACACGTCAGGTAAGTGAGAGTGCACAGCCACATCAATCTTTGAGCTCTCTGGGGTTGTCGAAGGCATGACGTAGCCTATCCCCCGTCGAGTGTGATGGTAGTAGTCTTGAGGCTATCTTTTTGGAACTAGAATTCATAGGAGAATACGTCGACCTTTTCCGTAGTTTAAGTCGTTGCCGCTTTTCAAGTCGTAACCCATTTTATGGATGAGATACTTTACTTGATTGGTGTACCGATATATTTATAATCTACCAGTATCCAGCTTGGGTTCAGATTGAGAGAGGTCTTGATGACGTTCGACCTTGCTGAAGATGATAGATTTTTTGTCCTCGTTCTGTTGTAGAACTATATAGCAGACCCCTCGATATGGGACAACCCGATTTTTGTGATTGACAGTCGTTATTTATTTTTACAATGACTATAAGTCATTATCTAAAGTATACATAGCATTCTAGTGTGGAAGATTAGAGTAGTTCAAAGACAACATGTTATTGATAATAAACAGGATCTTGTCCCGAGAAATTATATTATCCAACAAAGGTGCAACTACATTAGCCGATATATAGTCTCCCAACTCTTCATCTGTTAAGACCGGGACAGCCTTGGGAGGAGGCGCAGGGGCCTTTTGTCGTATTTTAGTTACCAGCAGAGCCGTCGTCTTAGCAGAAAGAGTTTTCGGAGACCTTCTCGGAAGTCTGACCCGAATTGGTTCTTGAGCCCGACTGGGAGTTTGACGACCAGAGAGGTCGAATCTTTCCCGTGCTGCTCGGCCACGAGAGGAGCCAATTTTGGAAAGGTTTTTCCTTGAGTCGCACCATCAGAGGTGCCTCTATCGCCATCTCAACTTCTGCTTCGGCCTCAGTTTCAGCCTCTACTTCATCATCGGCGTTGTTGGCTTCATCGTCCAAGTGAACTGACTTGTACAGATTGGAGTCAGTAAAGAATGCTTCGATCCCTCTGAAGGGGTCGACGTTAGTGAAATGTCCTAACTATGCCGTTGGTAGACACATATTTCATGCACTGGTAGAGGATAGATGGAACCACCATGTACTCATGTATCCACAGACGTCCCAGCAAGATGTTGTAATTAATGTCGACATCGATGACGTAGCAAGTCACCTCTGTCTGGAGATCGCCGATATAACATTTCAGCCGAATCTTTCCCAGAGGCTCGCTCTTTCCAATGTTGAAGTCGTTGATTATAGTATTAGATCCAGTCAGACGATGCATCAGGATGCCCATTGTTTGGAGCAGAGTCCGAGGGGTAATGCTGAGGAAAGACCTAGGATCAATTTGAATCTGATCCACCTTGATGGCACCATCATATCCTGTGTAATTCAACGGTCTGTTATGTCGGTTGTTCTTCAGCAGCATGTCTTGTTGAGTGAATGTAATGTTGGGGATGATTTCCCCCATAATATTGTAGTGCGGACATATGCTTGGATCTTCTTCAGGCTGCTGGACCTGACTGATGAAGCACTCGGACTCAGTATCTTTAGATAGTCGGAGAAGCTCAAACAGTGATAGCCGAGCTAGAGTATTGGCAAGCTATGCCAATATGTCGAAGTTGTGGGGTTTAGTCAACCCCAAACAACCTTCTCTTCGCATAGGCTTGTCAAAACGAGTCTCTCTATGCTTTTGCTTATTTGTTGTTCAAGGTTGAGATGGACCTTCCTTTTGGGTAGTGTTAGTAGTGACGGGAGGCATCTCCTCAGCTGGGGCGTCCTTCTGCTGAGCATTCTGCTATGAATGCGTCTATACTAGAAAGGGCTTCCTCCGGAGAGGAAGTGACCATTGGCAAGATTTGGTCTTCTTGCGTTTGGCTTTGGAGGTAGGACGTATCCTCGGTTGAGTCAGTTATGAAGCCAGATCTGGGTGAACCTACACGATCTCGCCTTGGGATGTGGTAAGTGGCACCAGCCCACTCACAATGTCACGAGTTGGTGGAAGGTTGGTTACTTCCATTGTCGTCTTTGGGATGGGAACAACGCCATCTTGAGCTTCAGTTAGTGGCAGGGTGCCAAACTGGATAGACACCATGTTCGTCGAGACAGTCTTGTCCTCGTAATCAAGCGAGAGGATGTTCGCATTGATCATGCATTGTATATAGTTCTTTAGTATTTAGCAGTCTCGGGTCGGGTGCCGATGAACCGATGGTAGTGACAGTACCTTGGGTCGTCTACCCTTTCAACCTCATCGGGGAGCTTAGGATTGGGCAACTTGATCTTGTCACCTTGCATCAGCACCTCGATGAGCTGCAGAGTATCTTCGTTGTTAAAGGAGTAGACCTTCTTCTGTCTTGGTACGGTCGGTGGCTTATGAACAGGAGCCGACGCACCCTTGGAGGTATTCACAGTCAGTGTATGCTTTTCCTTTGGCTCATGCCTACTGTTATTGATGTTGGTTGCGCACTTTTCCTTGTCTTCAAATGCAGGAAAGCTAACCCCAAGAAGACGAACATCGCGTGCCATCAACTCGGCAGCTTCGACGCCAATAATGAATATAGTCCAGTCTGCATACTGGGCAACGTCAACCCAACGTTTGACTATCAACGTCATGTTCTTCCTGCAAGAGTCAATTAGCAAAGACTCGGGGATGCTAGAAGCTAGCCTTAGACACGCTTGTCGGAAGCGTTCAATATAGGCCCGAAGTGTCTCCTTCTCTTTCTGGGTAATCTACATAAGAGAAGGCATAGTCATGTCTTTCCCGTCTTTATAAAATCGGGAAAGGAAGAGGCGCTTCAAATCCTCGAAGGAAGAGACAGAGTTGTCAGGGAGGTTGCAATACCAGTCGTAACCCCCTTCCGTGCTCCAATAAACAGGCTGGTGAGTAGGGCGTCCTCTTTCGACAGATGTCCTGTCATGGATTAGAAATAAGTCAGATGTTGACACAGAGACTCTTTTCCGTCGAATGGTATCAGTGACTGTGGTTTATACTTGGGGAGATAATCCTTGTTGTTCCACTCAAGAGGATAGGGCTGCCGAATTCTAAACTTCTGGCGTTCCTCCTGTTTGTCTTTGGCCTCGAAGCGATCGCGTAGGTCTCTCACCAGCTCGAACAGTTCTTCCGTGGAGCTAGAAGCGGGTGATTGAGGCAAAGCACGATGTTCAGCACCCGAAGGAGTTGATGTCCGAGGCAGGGTGTGATGACCCATCCCTAAAGATACCGCTGAGGGGGTACATTTGATTCTCCATTAGCCCCTGGATCGGGACTGGCGGATATGGGAGCCCATGTTGATGGTTGGGCTGTCAAGGTATTCCGGATCTCAAACAAGACTTGAGTTAAGGACTGCATCATAGTGGAAAAGGTTTTCAGTCCCTCTTCCAAAGTATCCATGCGATGTACGAGATCCGGAGCTAAAGCATCTCCCTCTTATTCTTTGCCACCCCTGTCATATAGACATGCATGATATGGGTCAAAGTGGATGATTGGTCAATGTTTCACTTTTAGCCTTACATTTTTGCGAAAAGGTTGGCATAAGAGCTTCTTCTTCTGACCCATCGAACTGGCTACTGTCACGACCCGCACCAGTGTAGGGGCACGAGAAGTGGTTACGTCCAGCCTACGCCGCAGTATCGGCGGTAGAATGCTGTCCTAGGTCACACACATCTAACTGTTATAAGGTACCTGTACAGTATATATACTCCGAATGGAGGTGACATAATCAAGTACAACTCAATCACAACTAAGGAAGAAAATACGATAAAATAGAATAGATGAAATCGCAGGATCCACAGATGATAAATAAAGATAGAGAGATAGCTAATGTCTAAGATAAACAACTCCAAATCCAGAATACAAATCTCCAAATAAATACAAGTGTATCCAGTAGAAGAATGAAATAGATACTAGTCTAGCTAACTAACCTAGTCTACAGGGGTATATCATCTGCAAGTGCTGGGTCCTCCTGAGGGTCCAGCTCACATGTGTCATCTAGGCCTACTCCGTAATAAGTGGGACACAGCTCCTCAAAGTCATCTGTAATATTTCAACAGGTCCAGTCAGGACTGGAGTGAGCACAGTGCATCTCACGCAGTTCATATCATGACAGGAATATAATACAGGCAATAGAGTAAGATACATGAAACACTGAAGAGTATACATGAGTAAAGAGAAGACTGTAAAGAAATATCTACTATAAGTAAAGATCTACAGTAAACTAGTGACATAGAGTATAAGCAAGACATGTGAACGACTTGATAATAAACATAAAAGTTTGCACATGACTACACTACTTTGGAATTGTTCACAAGACCATTTATACTCTCCCGTACCCCAATCAATACACAAGGATCCAGACAAGTTATGTTATTGCACATGATATCACATGGGGGCCCATAAATGGGTGTACATGAATGTAAATATGGGGGCTCTGTGAACATGAGATACATGAATCACGAGAGTGCACATGAATGGTGAAAGCACAGGAATACATGATGAAAGTGAAACGCATATGACATGATGTAACCGATGCTCCCGAAGGGGATAACATCTCATGAAATGATCCATATAGTACCAATCCGTGTTAACAACGTGACAGCATCAAGTAAAGTAATCTAGAGCAAGAATATAGTCCTAGCAAGTATGAAACGGTTAGAGAATGTACTCGCATGATATCCTGAATGTCAGAATGAAATACTGCCTGAGGAGTGGTGTCTGGATCCTATCAGAATAGTACAAGTCACAACATATCCAACTGGTAAAATAAGCTACTATGATGTATTCTACATGATGATGGGTCAATTCTAGACTAAAGTCAACCCTGGTCAACTTCAGTCAACTAACTAGTCAATGCTAGGTCAACTAGGTCAACCTAGACCCAATCAAGTCTCACTAGGCCTAACCAGTCTATCCTAGCAAGTACACACCAATACAAGTCACACCTAGCCTAATATAACCCAACTCATGTATATATTTACCATATGCCATAGGCTATACTACCTAGGCCATGTGCCACATTCACATATTAAAGGTCACACACACATTTAATAATATTCACATACATCCAATTATAGACATTTTCATATACTACATTACCACACAAAGTTATATATTATATTATATATATATATATACTATATATATATATATATATATATATTGAAAGATAGGGGGTCATGCTTATGTGTGTGTGGGTGATGGTGTAAGTGAGTGTGTGTTCTCAGTTATGTGACAGTGCATGAGTGTATGACAGTTTCCTCTGTGTGTAATGAATCAGGATATGTGTGAGCTTCAAACGAGTATGAACAAATGAATCATCGTGAGGAAACAATGTAACCCCAATAATCAATTCCCAGGAACATGTGACCGTATATTTACATAGGCAACTACCAGGTTCTCATGTGTAAAGTGTGTGTAATTAAGTGAGTGAGTAATGTTATCAATCTCAGAAAACAGGAAAGAAACAGTGCATCAGTCCACCGTATTCCCAAATGCCAAATGCAGGATTTGAAGACTTAAACACTACCACTACCATGAATCCTAATGTAACTTAACTCAGCTGAGCATATAGGCAATAACATTGGAATTTGCCAAACCATTTCAGATTTCATAGGGTGTACATAGTGTCTTAGGTTAGATTTTGTGTGGGTGTGTGTATCTCCTGTGAACCAATATGGTTCTCTATTTTCAGTGTGCAAACAGTGTCAATATCAGGTTAGTGTGAGTGAACATTATGCCTCTGATTCCCAGTGCACTTAGTGTTTCCAGATTTTCAGGATTGGGTAGTGTGTGTGTGAACTTGTGTAATGTGTGTCTCAGTTTTCAGATTTTGTGTGTGTGTGTGTATAGGTGAGTGATGATAGGTATTAGGAAATAGTGCATAGATGTGTGTAAACATGTGTGTGTGTGTGTGTTCGGCTTACATAGTGTTAAGCATACTGTTAAGGGGTTTAGTTAGTTCCTGTGTGTGTGTATAATAGTTCTCAGTGTTTAATCTAGGTTACAGTTTTCAGTTGTAATGTGGAATGTGTGTGTACTTGTCATTCACAGATTTGCAAAACAGTAACAGTTAAGGAAAATCCCAACCCAATTGCACTTCGAAATCGATCACTACTACAATCATAATCCTAGTGCAACCCAAATCTTAGCTGAACATAGGAACAATATGTGTACACCAATTTTATGTTGTAAATTATCATGGTTTACAAACAGTGCACATTATCAAAGTATCAGTTAATAAAATCCCAAACAAACTACCAATTCAAAAATGCAATATGAAAATTAATCTCTATGCCAAGTGAACCCTAGCATGTAGGCTAAAACCCAAATTTATTTAAGTGTATTACAATCAAATTAAATACTCAAAGGCAGGTTAATACTACATAAATTTCAGAACCAACTGACAGTTCCTAAGTATCAGGAAAATAGGAGATTACCCAAAATCGAAAGCTAAGTCAACCACTAACACACAAATTAGGGTTGGTAAATACAATCACACATGTGTACGTATCACAGGGAGTTTGTGTCCAACCAAGTGGACACAAACGTGTCCAAACAACCAGACATTACACAGACACAAAACTATGTTCAGACAGTGTCATGCACGCGTGCACATCACTCGTGGACATGACACGACATGAATTAGGACACGTGCCCGTGGCTATAGGTTCGCCTAGGATAGGGATAAGTGTCTAGGGTCCTGATATGTGTCCAATACGTGTCTAGGTGGGACACAAACACAGTGTCAGAGCCACTTGGGGTCGACCGTACAGTGTCAGTAAAATTCGTACAGGCCAATTTGCATCCAAACCACTAAATAATTGTCACGCCCCAGAACCAGAATACTGGCAAGTGGGGACGGACAAGGCCAGCTACGTAATACCAAAGTACACAAGTACTGAAATCACGTATAAGCTGTCAAGACATGGGGTTACTTCTACAAGCCAACAGTCGATCCTAGGTTAAAACAATCCTAGGTATCTCAATCACAGGCAATTATACAAGGTACAAGAGTATGATCATCAGACATACAATAGTAAAGCTTTCCAAACCATATATACATGGATAATCATGAAGCTAGTATACAAAATGGAGAAATTAGCAAGAGTATTAGTCATATGATATCTCTAGCTGCAGTCTAGAATACGCATATCATGTTTATGCCCATAGGCTAAATGTCAAGGACCAAAATACGAGCTAAATATGTGCTCGGAGGCTAAACGCCACAAAAAGAATAATTTACATATCAAGTGGGAAAATAAAATAAGAAACCCACTTGGTTACTCTGGTGCTCTGGATGGTCACCGTCGAGTAGATGGTGCGAAAGATCCTTTGGACTTCTCTATCAGATCTGGCCAAGCAAAACCAGTGGGGTCAGACCCCCAATAGAAAGTACCACAAAGGAAGCCAAACTATGAACTAAAACCAATAATCACTAACATCAACAATTGGAGATACAAATAAGTAAGAGTAGATCGAGACTCGTGCACTACCAACGCACTTATCCCGAACATAGAAAGACAATAAGTAAAGCATCTTGGAGCATAAAGTAATTCACATGTGGCATAATGTAAAGTATAGACATGTTAAGTGAACAGAAGCTTGAGAATATGTAAAAGCAATTGAACAAGTGAACTTGTGAGATAGTCGGGTCATAAGAGCATGGTGACCCGACATAGGGAGTCATGTATAGCTTGTGAGATAATTGAACATGTGAGCATATAAGAACTATAGAAAGACAATGATAAGTGGACTTAGGAACTATTCTGAAGTCAAGTTACAACCCTTAAACCAAATAAGGACCGAGGTTGTAACCCTTCTTCTGAACAGAACTTAGCCTCTGATCATTTATCGACAAGGTAAAGCATAAACTATGGTGTACTGAAATAAACATACAGACACTGCCTAGACAAAACTAGACTGGACTGGACTGACTCCATCCATCAATCATGGCCAAGTAATGAGTACGGCTTGATACTTTAACTAACTAAGGTTATCACAAGCCTAGTTACTAGCAAGAATAAGATTTCCAAGTCCAATTACCTGCCTACTGCTACCTGAGTGACCCCAGCAAAAAAAAAAATAAGTATAGCAGACACATGCAGTAAGATACATGTGTCCTAAGGAGGTGCCCCACTCGACGGCGGGCTGGAAATGTGCTCATCATGACAGATAGCTCCAAGTCCCATGTATATATATATAAGGCCAAGATCAAAGGGGCAACAGGTAACTGGGAAAGTCTTCATGAACTACTTGATCAATCTAGTCAATAATCCTAGCCAGATTCAGTATGAATCCCTGACCGTAGGAAATCAGAAATTCATGTCCTATACATGATGCAATACAGAACTTGTAGCTTGTACAAACACACTCAACGGAAACACACACGGTGTCCAAATCATTTATTACTTGTAAGCCAATAAAGCCGTCGCAACAGCATTCATGGTTCATGTGTTATATCATGTTACTTATCTAGAGTGCATCACGACGGGTCACTATCATGTTAAGAGTACTTGTTAGGGGTGCGCCACGACGGGCCATAATCATGTTAAACAAAGAAGTGACATGTGACTTGATTGCACCGTAACGGGTATCTATCGTGTTAAGAAAAGAAGAAAGACAATCATTATGAGTGCACCACAACGGGTTACTATCGTGTCATGTTACTTGTTACTTGCTAAGAGTGTGCCTTAACAGGCCACTATCGTGTTCTATCCTTACATTATCATGAATGAAAGAAACTTGTATAAAATCGCTAGTAACATATTCTTGAAGCTAATGAAAAGACCTACAACTTTTATGTTGGGGGTTGGGAGAAATTTTGGCCACTATTCAGCCAAATAGGACTTAAAACAGCCAAAAACAGCCAAAATAGGCCATATGCGGCATTCTGCGGCACTATGCAAGCCATGCGGCTGTGGTACTATTCATACGGTACTATTTATTCCTGCGGCTGCGGTACTATTCATACATACGGCTGCGATACTATTCATATGGCACTATTCATCCATGCGGCTGTGGTACTATTCATTCCTGCGGCTGCGGCACTATTCTTCCATGCAGCTTCGGACTATTCATGTGGCACTATTCATCCATGCGGCTACGGCACTATTCATGCGGCACTATTCATTCCTGCGACTGTGGCACTATTCATCCATATGGCTGTGGCACTATTCATGCATACGGCTGCGGTACTATTCATCCATGCGACTGCGGCACTATTAATCGTCCCTGCCAAAATCAGCACAGATGAACATAGAAATGGCCAAAAATGCTTTTGGCCATAACTACCTCAAAACAAGTCGAAATTAACTTTTCAAAGGTCTATTTTGGGTAAAATTGAATCCTCTACAATATGGAACAATCAAAATTTGAAAATAATGAAGTTTAGTAGATCAAAACCCAAGAAAACCGAAAAAGGCTATAAACTTAGATCTACAAAAACTTATCCATCAAAATAAAAAATGCTAAGTTCTAAAGATGCTTAGAATTATGTAAGGAATAGTTTAGAACAAACAAAATAATATTTGTCCAATATTTGGCAAGATGTACTTGCCTTAGGTTGGAGAAAGAAGATGAAAATGAAGAGAATGAAAATAATAAAGGAGAGAGAGAGGAGTTGGGTTTTATACAAACCTACCCATCTCAAACCCACCTAAACCAAACAAAGTCCTATACCAAGTTGAACCGAACCAAATTAAACCAAGTCAAAATCAAACCAAAGCAAGGCTAAGAAAGACAAGTCAAAATACAGGTCTCCTGACAAAGGCCAGAATTCTGTATACGTACACTGAAAATACGTATAACAGAATGAGAGTGACAGGCATGCCGTCGGCATACAATGGTACACTGGCGATATGTCGATCAAGGAAAAAATCTATAAGTTGGGAAAGCATTCCGAAAATCAGAAAAATACAAAACACAGTACAAAAATACGTATCCGTATATAAATACTGATACAGTGAGACGAGTCTCACATAATATTTAATGAAAATTTATACACTTCATGTCAGTCACCTAGTGATTGTTCACACAAATTTGGTGTCAAGAGGTGTCCTGTACAGAGAGTTCTTGGGCCCGATAGGCAGAACACCTAGCCGAGTCTCGTGTAGCATTTCCAACACCAAAACAGACAAAAACGACAAAAATACTTTCAGTCTTCACAAATATTAACATACACGTATAGATCTAGGGATCCATGTAATTAGTTTTACAAAACTCGAAAATAAATTCCTAAGAGGCATTTTAACAAACACTTACCTATACACTATGACACGTGTCCTATACGGACACCAAATGGACACGAAATTAACCTAAACTCTAGGGACACCTAGGGGACACCTAGATCTAGCCCTAAATACAAAAAAATCAGGAAAAAGAATAGGTTTGAGTGGTTTACCTATTGAGTATCAAACTCAAAGAAAGCCCCAAATGGAAGGAATCCAAATATCAACTCCCAAGCTCCAAATTGCACAAAAACTAAGATAAGCCTCCACAAACAGTAAATAAACAGTAATTAGATCCTAACAAAAAGACTAGAGTCAAAACGGAATTGAAATGGATTTATTAGGAATTTTGGAAAGTGGGGATTTACCTTTCCTTCAAAAACTAGGTTAAGCACAAAAGAGGCAAGAACAAGTGGAAGAGAATACTTATGGGCAAGGGGGAGAGCCCTAAGTGGCCGGCCATAGGGGCTTAGTTAGGGTTTGGGCTTAAGTCATGGGCCTATGGCTTAATTACATAAGTCATTGAATGGAAATCCCAAGTCATTGAATGGAAATCATAAGTCATGAAACCATTTCACTTAATCTTAATCCTCCTATTTAAAACTAGTTTCTAATGACTAAAAATAGGATAACTTAAGTTATACTAGGGTCACCATAGCTAGGGTTAGCTTCTAGGCTAGTCTACAAGATCTCAATAAGTCAAAGTCAAAATCATAATCACCAATTAAATAAATTAAATAAATTTCAAAAAAATCACAAATGACCAAAATACCCTCAATCTAAAATACGGTAGTGACAAATCTACCCTCCTTAAAATAATTTTGTCCTCGAAATTAAAAGGCAAAACTAAACTGATGAGAAGGGTAGTCAATCATACCTCAAGGTCTAAAAAGATATGGGTATCGCTCGCGCATCTCATCCTCCCACTTCCAGGTAGACTCTCCTGGAGAATGATGCCTCCATGCGACGCGAACCAAGGGTATCACCTGGTTCCTCAGTACCTTCTCTCGGCGATCCAGAATTTCTACTGGCTGCTCTGGATAAGTGAGAGTAGGTCCCACCTCAATCTCCGAGTGATCAAACACATGGCTAGGGTCAGCCACGTACCGTCTCAACTGTGATACGTGGAATACGTTATGGACACCCATTAGTGCAGGTGGCAAGTCTAGCCTGTATGCCATGTCACCGACTCTTCCGCTGATCACGAAAGGTCCGATGAAGCGTGGGCTAAGATTTCCATCTCCACCAAAACGTATGGTACCACGAGTCGGAGATATCCGCAGAAAAAGTATGTCTTCGACCTAAACACAAACAAGGTCTCATGTTACTAAATAATCAAACATGATCAACAAACAAACAATCAACCTACTTCTAATCCTATCCCAGTCAACTAAGTCAAACATAGTCAATGGTCAACTACCGGTCAACAACTAGTCAATTTGTCAACATCCAAGTACTTGGTCAAAACTGGTCAACTAAGTCAACTTGGACTATTGGGTCAATGGCTAATCTAGGGTTTAGACTAAAATAGTCTATAGTGTAAAAAATATATCAAGACCAAGTAAATCCTAAGTTTAAAACATACACATGTATACTCTACATTAAACTAGACTCATAACTTCTAACCCTTAACCATAACACATACTCTAAAATACCTTACATAACCCATATATCTTACCCTCTAATACCCATATCTCTAATGTAACCCATAGAACCCACACTATTCTAAGTGTATCATCTATGCATACATATAGACTAACTATCTCATATACCTAATCTATAAATATGCAGAACCCCTTAACCCATATTACTTATCACATATATCCCTATAATATATACACAATGCATAGCATTAGCCTAACATGGAGGTTTACTAGCACAAGCAGCAATTTAACCAAAATAAGGGGCAGAACATGCAATGTGGTTAACCTTGGAAGCAGAACAATGCCTAAGTGGCTAAACTGGAACTAATACTCAATGAATGTCCTGTTGTGAGACAAATCAGAGTGAATGCAGTGATGCAATGAATAAATCTTGACAGTACGGTGATGCATGTAAATCACTACATGCAGTGGAGAATGCAAGTTATGCAACACATCCAATGCAGGTATGAAAGGTGGTGAAGGTCTGAACTTTAATGAAATGAAGTCTGACACTACATATAGGTTGGGGGAAAAGTTGAACCTACGAAGCTATGGTGGGTTGCTCTATAGGGACACGACCCTACATTGGCTGAGCAAATCATGAAAGGGGTTGAAATATGAAGGATGATGAGATGTGGTCAGGACATGGTCGCATGTTCTGATACTTGATGAGTATCAGTGAAACTAATGAGGGTATCAAGTAAACAGAACATGCAATGGTTATTATGATATACTGCAGGATATGCAAGTGGTGAAAGTATGTGAAGTACAGGAATGAATGAGTGCATGTGAATCAAGGATATGCAAGGAATATTATATGAAGTGCAGGGCCTGTACTAAGGTGCAGTGTGTCGAAGATACGAATGTGAACATGAGTGAATGAGTGTCAAAACATAAGTGCAGTGCCAATTTATATAGACACTTCAGGTATACAGGATACTAAGGTAGTGTAGTAGTTCATCTATATGCAGGACATGATCAAATTTATAGGTTATATGCCTAAGTAGCAGGGAATGAAGTGTCAATTGCAAGAAAGTAAAGTGTGAATTATGTATCTGAGTCTAACGTGTCAGAAAAGTTGTGTGATAATAATGAAGCACAAGATGGCGTGTCCGAGTAGGACACGAAGGTCATGGGTGCCTTACTGGAAAGGGTAAGAGAAAATAATAAAAATCATCAAGGCTGTAAGACATACTAACATCCTATATGGAAATTGGTTGGTCAGGGAAATCATCTACAATGGGTTATTATTCTAATACCAATGCTAACTATCATCTCTAGGGTACAGACACCCTACAAGTCGTCATGTCATTACACTATGAAAGAACTACATATGAATAAGCTCTACAAACTAAAATATCCCTACTTCTAAGTTATTTGATGATAAAATACAATTTTATAACAACAGAAGGGTATGATAGAGATGATATGTTTAAAAACCTTCTCAAGATATAATCTGATAATCATATGCGTCTGTCCAAAATTATGTTACTCAGAATCTTCATCATGCTAGTGAGCAAGGCTACGAAAATCACAGGGTCCTTGACTAAGGTACATACCTCTAGAATCATGGTATTTAAAATTTTTGTATTGTCACATGCTTGACAGCAAAATCTAAAAT